>JASAON010001649.1:0-172841 GCA_030849065.1 Jaenimonas drosophilae
GTGCTCTCCCTCCCACCTGACATCGTCCTGGTCGAGGGGTATGGTGCATGAGAGGCCGTCGGTGGTCGCTCCATCGGGGTCGAATTGTGTGGGGATGGCACGGATTCGGTCGCTGGGCGGACATTTCCCCGGACCACGATCACTGATGGGGTAGCGCCACGCTCACCTCCCAACCCCCGTTGCGATGAGGCGGCCGCCCTCTGCCGCTCCCCCCGTCTCGTGACGAGGGGGTCACCACTCACAAACTCCACCGCCCCATACAAGATAAAAAAAACTCCACAGCCAATAATCGCTTGACACAAGTCGCTCAATATGGCAGACATCCCTGATGGGATACTTCAAGATGGGAGCGCGTGTGTGTGTGCGTGTCTGTGTAGTGGTACGCTGCCAAACTGGTCAGATTGTATATGCGAGAGCGTGTGCCTCAATGTCAATGTCGGTGTCACTTTTCTGTAAGTGCCAAAGGACAAGGAATGAAAATACCAAAGTTAGACATGCCCAGCAAGCCAGCAACACCAATACCCTAACGCCCTCTGACAACAAACCGCCCGAATGAAACGGAAACACAGACGCAGCCCCACCACCTCTCCTTTGTCAGGATCACCGCAACCAACCTTTTCCCGCTATTGCCATCCAAACAGTTAAGCTGCGCATTGGGAGAAATAGCGATGTACGAAAAACACTGCCCCGCTGCCATCCGCAGCCTTCCCCACCACCACCATCATTTACCCCCAGGCAGCCTAGAAGCCACGAGAGTATCTATGAACGGGGATTCACTGGATGCGACCACGATCGCACCAGTATCGAAGAACTGCGATTCGGTGGATGCGGCCTAGAAGCCACGAGTATCTATGAACGGGGATTCACTGGATGCAGCCCAGAAGCGACGAGTATCTATGAACGGGGATTCACTGGATGCGGCCAAGATCGCACGAGTATCTATGAACGGGGATTCACTGGATGCGACCACGATCGCACCAGTATCGAGGAACTGCGATTCGGTGGATGCGGCCTAGAAGCCACGAGTATCTATGAACGAGGATTCACTGGATGCGGCCAAGATCGCACCAGTATCGAAGAACGGACGGTGATTCACTGGGGGCAGCCTAGAAGCCACAAGTACCGAAGAACTGTGATTCGGTGGAGGCTGGTTGGGTTGGATGGGTATGGAAAAGCGATGATTCAACGATTGCGGCTGGTGTTCGGGGGGAAGCAAGGGGCGGCGATTGAATGGGTGGGGCATCAATCGCGCGGGTGTTGGGGGGCGATGATTCTGCTGGTGGGGCCCAAATTGCCGGATCGTGGGGCGGGGGGGGTTGATAGCTCCAGGACGGGCTGTTTGCGTTGGGCGATTGCGTTGGCATGGTTTGGATCCGGGGTGGTTGGTTTCTTTTTCGCGTCCGTGGTTGGGTGTTTTTTTCTGGGGGGGGGGGCGTTTTGGGGCGGTGGGGGGCGGGGTTGGGGGGGGGGCCATGGGGGTGGGGTGTGGTTGAGGGGGGGGCCACGGGCGTGAGGGGGGGGGGGCGGCTCCGGGTTCAATAGGGGTTGTTGTGATGAGGTTTTCCGGTGCGGGGGTGCCAATTTGGGCTTGGGGGGGTGGGGGGGGGGTGGTGGTTGTTTGTTGTGTGCAGGGGGGGGGGGGCGGGTTGTTGGGTTGGAGGGGGTTGCGTTGGCGGGTGTGGTGTCTTCTATTGTTGCTCTTGGTGGTGGTTTTATTGGTTGGGGTGCGGTTGGTATGCGTTATGGTGTGTGTTGGGCGGGGGGGGGTTGCGGGGTGGGATTGGGTCAATGGAGTGGGGGGTGGTGGCTGGTGAATGGGTATGTGTTATCGCGATGCGGGGGCGGCGCGTTGCTTATAGCTCTGCGCGAGTTGTTTTGTTAATACAATCCTGGAGTTTTGTGTTCCATTTTGTTCTTTCCTGGTTGCGCGTAGGAAATGCGTTTCTTTTTGATTCTACAGGTATTATCTATAGCTCTTTTGTCATGCGTGCTTTTGTTGCCTGTTGATGAGTTGACACCGCCAGATGAAGTAGTGACAAACTTTACTGAGGATTCTTTGGTTCAACTCTTTGGAAATGACAGGTCACTGAGCCATAAACAGACAAGGGATATGTACCGCAGTCTACTGGCATCGATTAATACTACAATCCGCGGACTAAGTGATGATATTTCGTTGTCGTCGCGAGCAGCGACTTGCAGCAGAATGAGGTCCACCGCTCGGCGATATGCCCGTAGTAGAGATTCTGTTGCTTTTACCGATATTCTTCTCCAGGCTCGGGATAGTTATGTGCATGGTGTCAGATTCTTTCCTCTTGCTGTGCGGCAAGATTTAAGGATGCTCGCTACACAGGGAAACGTTTCATTTTTGGCTATTCGAATGACTATGCATCAGATCTGGGACTGTCTATTTCCTTCCGCTGCGCGTGGAGGGTGTCCGTCTTATGAGTTTCTGAAATTTGTCGCTGGAAAGGATGATCGCATCATTCTGGGCTCGTGTACAAAAAGTAACGAGGGCTTTAATAATCTGTGATCAACGCTAGTATCTGTTGAACAATCTATCTTAGCTTGACTGGAGCTTTTTGAGTTCGCTTTGTTGAGTTCACATGGTTTGTGGTTCTTCTTTCTGCTTTTGATTAGTTTGAGCTTACAGATTTTCCACAAGAATGGCCCAACTAAGTGAAGAGGCTGTCCTTCAAATCGCTCAGACGATTGAGCGTGCTGTAGATGACCAAATGGAGCAGATGGATCAGATGGATGACGAAGAGATCTTTGCAATTCGAAAGCGAAGAATGCAACAACTGAAGGAGACTCAACAACGTAGAGATGAGTGGCTGAAAAGGGGACATGGTCAGTACCTTGAAGTGACTGATCCGCAGAGTTTTTTCGATAATGTTCGAAACTCTGAGCGTGTTGTGGTTCACTTCATGCGCAGGAGCACTCCGCGGTGCGAGGTAATTGAGAGGCATCTGCGTATCATTGCACAGGAGCATTTTGAGTCAAGGTTCTGCTATGTGGATGTGGAGCGCGTTCCATCGCTCCCAGAGCGTTTCAATGTAATGATGCTACCAACTTTGATGTTGGTGGAAAAGCAGAACACGTTTCACAGTATCATTGGGTTTGATGAGTTTGGTGGAAATGACGAGTTTACCACAGACACGGTGAAAAAAGTTCTTGCCTACTACGGTATGATAAATGATAAGGGCATGTTTGCTGCTGATCAGAACGATGACTAACTGCTTTCATTGATTCCACGATTCGGTGAAAGCACATGACCGATTATTTGGTAAGATTATGACTGCCGTGCGGAGTTCGCAAAACTTTCATAAGATCCAGAGTAACAAATCTTGGCGACAATAATGATAGTTGTATTTAATTGCGCCTGGTCTATTTGGTTCTGTTGTGACTTTCTTTAGCATTCAGTGTCAAACAATAATGTCTACAGAAGAACAGCACACCACAGAAGCCCAGCCGAATCGGTTTGCACGCAAAATCAAGGAAGTGGAGCCAGCATCTACGAAGAATCTTCGCATTAAGACAAATTCTTTGAAGCGCACAATAAAAGATCTGGATTTCGCAAAAAAGGAAGTTGCTCGCGAGACAGAGCGGCTGGACGAGATTTCTGCAACGCAGCCAGATCGCATTCCTCAGCAGAAGAATGTGTTGGATGAAGCAAATATGATGGTCCCTCACTCTGAGAATAGAATTCGCACAGCTGTGAAAGATTTGAGCGATTTCCTTGAAAAAGAGGGTAATTTGGCGGATGCTACAGAACTTGTGGAGACTGCACGAGCAGCCATTGAGGAAGCAAACACTGTTCTTGCTGACGGCTAAGTGAAACATATCAAATTACATAAGCTCTCTTGATTGACATTTGCCAGCAAGATATTACATCAAGCACTTTTTCTTGAGTTTCATTGCCAATCATTTGTTTCTATCTGTTTCTTGCGGCTGCATGTTCAGTTTCCTCTGTTGTTAGAGTATGTGGTAGCGCGAAGGATGCAAGGGACTGATAAGCGCTTGTCTGCGGCAGCAACTGGAAAGTACCCAAACTATATTGCGGATCGTGAGTCGTGCAAGGCGTTCTTTGAGCAGTTTCGAGATTCAAATGGATCTCAGAAATACTTGATCATCGCTTCTGAAATAGCTCATAGGCGAGCATTAACATTTCCTCTTGCGCTTGATGATATCTCCAGTCACGGTGATGCTCATTTAGCTCAGCGTATACAAATGAATGTAGTTGGATACATGGAAGAGTTGTACGACATTATCGATGAATTAATTCCATCGGTCAATCATGCTGAAGATATCATCGACCAGTTGCAGTCAGAAGCCAGAAGTACAGGACAGACGCTCCCCTCTCTTCTCACCCGCAGGTACGAGCTGGAAATTTCTCCATTGACTGGATTTTCGTCTCCAATCTCCTTGAGGCAGCTGAAGGGTGGATCGATCGGAACGCTGTCAGTGCTTCGAGGTATATGTATTGCCGCAACCGCAGTTCGTCCAAAGCTCTCACTTCTAGTTTCAGTTTGTGAAGTTTGCACCGAAACGACTTTTCAACAGGTTGTGGGTGATCGCCTAACCCCGTTACAGGTTTGTCAATCTCAGCGATGCAAACTAAACAATGCGTTAGGGCGTCTCATTCCACAATACAAAGCCAGCAAATTCGTGAAATACCAAGAGCTTAGGCTCCAAGAGCTTCCACAAGATGTCCCTCGCGGAGCCATTCCTCGCACAATTCGCGTTCTCTGTGAAGGTGAGCAGACTAGAGTGGCATCACCTGGGCAGGTTGTTCGTGTAACTGGAACATACTGCCCCGATCCCTCGACGGGGCAAGGCCACGAGGCATTCCGTGCATCGACAATGGTGAAAACGTTGTACCGATCGATCCACATTGAGCTAGAGAAGCGCAGCTACCAAGAAGCAGCAAATGACTTACGTTCTCAGGTTGAAGATGTTCGAGACTATCCGGATCGAGAGGCTGTCATAGAGAAATTGACGCGAAGTATCGCACCAGAAATTTGGGGAATGGAGGATGTTAAAAAGGCACTTCTCTGTCAGCTTGTTGGTGGCAGCTCAATCACCAATGGCATTAGAATTCGGAGTGACATTAATATTCTCTTTATGGGAGATCCCGGAGTCGCAAAAAGTCAACTTCTCAAGTGGATGGCATCTGTAGCAGCCAGATCAGTGTTCACAACGGGAAAAGGAAGTTCCGGGGTTGGCTTAACGGCCGCTGTCACGCGTGATGTCCATACGGGCGAAGTGATGCTCGAAGGTGGTGCTCTTGTTCTCTCCGATAAAGGAATCTGCTGTATCGATGAGTTCGATAAAATGGATGATGCCGATCGCACAGCGTTGCATGAGGTAATGGAACAACAAATGGTCTCGATAGCAAAGGCTGGAATTATTACTTCATTGAATGCAAGGACATCAATTCTCGCTGCCTCCAACCCCAGATACGGACGATGGAGACGTAATGTGTCACCTAGTGAAAATGTCAATCTTCCACCAGCATTACTATCGAGGTTTGACCTTTTGTGGCTTCTTCTGGATGAGTCAAGCCGTGACCGTGATGCAGAACTGTCAATGCATGTTACGCATGTGCACCTTCACGGGGTTGCCCCAGGCACCGTAGCGGATGCTGGAGTGAGGGGCACGTCTTCCGAATACTTCGGCCGAGATTTTCTCAGGGCATACATTGGTGAGGTTAAGCGAATCCATCCATACGTTGATCCTTCTGCTGCCCGAGCAATAAGTAACATTTACTGCGAGATGCGGGCACAGAGTGTTCGGCACAGCAATGTCGTCACTGCGCGAACGCTTCTTAGCTTGATTCGACTATCTCAAGCTTGCGCACGGCTCAGATTTTCTGAACGAGTTCTTGAGATGGATGTTCGTGAAGCAGGCAGACTGTTGGATTGTAGCAAAGCCTCTCTACAGAATCGTCCTCTCTCAGAAGTTTCCCGTTCCGTCACTACATCTGATGCATCCATTTTCTCCATCATCAAGGAAGTCGCCAGGGGCAAGCGGTCGGTGGATCTCTCCGAAGTTCGCCCCACTCTAATGATGAAGGGTATCGGTGAACCACACCTCCTCAGATGCCTGCAGACTTATTCTGAAGTTGGCGTTTGGTCCGTTTCCGGAACAGTAGTTGAGTTTTCAGATGACTGAGATAGATGCACATTGAATTGAGGGAATTGTGTATAGCATCAGATTCTAGGAACACTGCGCATAAAATGAGTTGGAAGGTACCGTTGCCATTTGTTCTTCACTCTTGATTTTCATCTGTAATGGTAGATACTCTATTCCAAGTTCATCAACATACACACAATGGCTTCTGAGCGTACCTTCATTGCCATCAAGCCCGACGGAGTCCAGCGTGGCCTCGTTGGTGAGATCATCGCCCGCTTTGAGCGCAAGGGTTTCAAGCTTGTTTCCCTGAAGATGCTTCAGGCCACCAAGGAGCAGGCCCAGGGCCACTACATTGATCTTGCCAAGAAGCCGTTCTACAACTCTCTCGTGGAGTACTTCTCTTCTGGACCGATTGTCGCTATGGTGTGGGAGGGCAAGAATGTGGTGAAGAGCGGCCGTGTTCTCCTTGGTGCGACGAACCCCGCTGACTCTCTGCCCGGAACCATCCGCGGTGACTATGCTGTTGACGTGGGCCGCAACGTTTGCCACGGTTCCGATGCCGTGGAGAGCGCTGTTCGCGAGATTGCTTACTGGTTCAAGCCTGAGGAACTGACGAGCTGGACTTCCCATTCCAGCGTCCAGATCTACGAGTAATTGAACAAACAGCAGCGTGATGGTGACGTGAGTATCTTCGTATTTCTTGATTTGCCACTGATCTAATGGACAGTTACTTGCCAATTGGAAGACGTAAGCAACGCGAACACGGATGTTGTGATGAGTAATCTTGTTTTTACGCCTACATTCTTTTTGAATTATAACGGTAGATACTCTATTCCAAGTTCATCAACATACACACAATGGCTTCTGAGCGTACCTTCATTGCCATCAAGCCCGACGGAGTCCAGCGTGGCCTCGTTGGTGAGATCATCGCCCGCTTTGAGCGCAAGGGTTTCAAGCTTGTTTCCCTGAAGATGCTTCAGGCCACCAAGGAGCAGGCCCAGGGCCACTACATTGATCTTGCCAAGAAGCCGTTCTACAACTCTCTCGTGGAGTACTTCTCTTCTGGACCGATTGTCGCTATGGTGTGGGAGGGCAAGAATGTGGTGAAGAGCGGCCGTGTTCTCCTTGGTGCGACGAACCCCGCTGACTCTCTGCCCGGAACCATCCGCGGTGACTATGCTGTTGACGTGGGCCGCAACGTTTGCCACGGTTCCGATGCCGTGGAGAGCGCTGTTCGCGAGATTGCTTACTGGTTCAAGCCTGAGGAACTGACGAGCTGGACTTCCCATTCCAGCGTCCAGATCTACGAGTAATTGAACAAACAGCAGCGTGATGGTGACGTGAGTATCTTTGTTTTCTTTCATCTCTCGAAATCTGTTGTCTAACTGCCAAAGATTTGCACTTTGAAGTAATCACCCGAATTCAAAATTCGATATGTCCGTTCTATTGAGGTTCCATTCCAATACTTCGCTCTTTACTATTTTTTTTCGAAGCGTAATTCTTGAAACCAAGAGCAGCACATGCTCCGATGTAGGCAACTGCTAGTTTCTGCGAGAAAAAAGGTGGCGCGGAAGGAGAAATTGACACCAAACAGGAAGCTAATCACCGATGGCCCCACCATGCTATCATCCGTCACAAATGTTCCTTTCTCACCAGCTTGCCAGCAGAAACTGCAGCAGGTTGCTCTCGACAAAAAGTTTGGGAGCAGGTTTTGGTTGACACAACCACAGTCACGCCGAACGTGCAACGCAACAGTGCTACCGGGTCAGGTTCCCACCACCATCTATCTTCATGTAGAGGAGGTAATACCACTGAGGGCCCTTCCACGTGGAGTTCAAAAAAGAATCCTTGAAGAGTTTCCTCCGTTTTTTGGGTCTGGAGTGGGCATTTTATCTGAGCGTGACAAATGGCGTGCAGTTACAGCAGAGAGACTAATTCGATTGCTGAATCCCAAGGAAGAGGACCGGTGCTTGTGCCTCGATGTAAACTTCGCCAAGCATCTTGAAATTCCATTCAATAAGAAGGATATCGTGGATGTGAGGCCTGCCAGTTCAGTGCAGGTGTTTAATGCTGAGCAGCTTGATGATCCCTACAAGGGAGAACCAATGAAGGGACTAGCACTCAGTGCATCAACAGGAAAGCGCTTTGGTCAACCTGCTCACGATATTCTGCTAGGCGTTGGAATAATGAGAGGCTACACTTCACCTATGTGGGTAGCACAGAACCAACTGAAGAACCTTAATTTGGAGGTAAATCCGACAAAGAGTGGGGAATCTGTAACTGCTCCAAATATGAGTGGGCTCATTGTTTCCTTGTCAGCAATTCCAAAAACATGCCAGAAGGAGCTTCTTCAGGAACTAAAGGCAAGTCACCCAGATGCTTTTGGTCGAGACATGTTCTTCATATACAATGTTAATCGCTGGGAGGTAACTCGAACGAGAGGATTGGTGAAGCACATGACTATCATAGGCGACAAGTTGTATCCGTTTCATTTTGTGAACGTGAACGATTTGCTTTTGTTGAAGCCTTGTTACGCAAAAGGGTTAGAACCTGTGCTCCAATTCAAAGAACCTATCGGGACATCGATTCTCGAGCTGGGCCCTGGTGACGCCAGCAAGACAAGCTCTTCGGCAGTTCAACATGGCAAAGTATTTGACTATTTTTTTGCAGAAGACGTTACGATGAAGAAATACTATAACGCCTGCTGCATGACAAAGCCCCACCTTGCTGTTCCTTCCGTACGGCCGATCGCAATAGTCAATGGAAGGCTTCTAGGGCGTCGAGATGAAACAGCTTTGAGAAACTTTGCGTTTGCCAACAAGTTGTCCAGTCCGGTTTGGGTGAGCCAATGGGGAGCACGTCGATTGGGCGTTTCGATCAATCCCAAGTACCGGGCGAAGTTTGCTGTCATTGGTGCAGAAGCAACAGGATTCAGTTCGGACGAAGAAAGTGAAGAGGGTTTCTTCAACATTGACGATTTCGCGAACCCTGAAGAAATTCTGTCAGTATTTCCCAAGGCAAGCAAACGCGTCCATTTTCTTCTTGATTCCAAGTGGCGCCCAGTACTAGGAAAGCTCCGACAGGAGTACCTTTCTTCTCTCCGTCGAAAAAGCCCACTGTGGGTGTCAATGAACGAGTGTATGATGTCAGGATTTTCTCCCAAGCCGGGCGTACCTCCATGTCGATACCCTGGCCGAAAGGGAAAAGGAAAGACTCAAGGGACAAAGCTTTACAACTCGCAGTACACAACCGACCCTGTCCGCGTCATCGGGCTCTCTACTGTCTATACAAGGCCACAGGGAGTGACTCTATAAGTGATGAATCTGTATGGCGACTTACCATAGATGACTAGAAGGAGATTTCTTATGTTCTGCTCTCAGTTTACTACGTGCTAGTGTCCTGCGGATATTCCACCTGAAAGATGCCTTAACTGCTTTTAAAAAAGTCTTCTTTGATGGTAGAGACCCTATCCTAGGTCAACCACTGTCACATCAATGATTGCTGGAAAGTTTGAGAAGAGACCGATCACAACTGTAGCTCCAATGCGAGCGAGCAGTGTTGCTCCATCAAGGAGTGATTTTCGACGTGTGCAGCTTCCACCAAGGCAGTGCCATACGCCCAGAGTGAATTCTTCCCATCTTTCTTCCGCATCGGCTTCGGAGCCACCTGCATGCATTCGAAGGAGGCAAACTGGGGGAAATTGTGTGCCTCGGAGTTCACACCTCTCTGTTAACAAGGCTGGTGGCATTCATCGAGGACACCTAGACCAAAAGAAACACTACATTGTTGGAACAATGGAGCGTTGTGGCCTTATCTACGAAGAGGTGGCCCGGCAACTTCTGGCGACTGGATCGTGGACCAGAACTCACGTTCGGCAGCGAGCCATCACGAAGTCGTTTTTCGCCCTCGAAACCCAACGCGATTTGTGTGATGAAACGGTTCATCTCCTTCTTGGTGAGAAGACTCCAATGGAGCGCTTAATTCGAGAACGACGCAACATGTGCGCCCGGTTAGCGCGTGTGAATCGGAATAGCATAGATGCTAAAAACAAGCTTTCTAGATATGGTTCGTTCTCTTTGAGACCGATACCAGCACTTCGAAGTCGTATACCTATGGGAAGCAATGACGACGGAGTTCCACGAGTAATTGATTATGTAGAAAACTTGCACTGTCTTACCTTAAAAAGTAGCATGGTTTCCACCCTGCTGGATTATCATCACAATAACTGGGATGAACTTGGACTGTACACACCGCGGACGTACCATTTGGTGTCGCAGAGCCTTCGAGAGGATGAGCGAGAGCAGCTAAAGGATACAGTCCGTGGGGCGGGTAGGAAACATATGTGGATTGCCAAGAGTTCCTACGGCTGCCACGGGGACAACATCGAAATATTTTCTGGTGACGCAAGCGGTGTAGCGGAACTCCTGAAGTTTGTTGACGGCCAAACTAGAGCTTCAGTGTGGGTTGCACAGCAGTACATCGATTATCCATTACTTTATCATAAGCGCAAGTTTGACGTTCGTTGTTGGGTTTTGTTTCTGCGAAACTCAAATCAAATTTTTATGCACGAGAGTCTCGTGATGCGAACCAGTAGTGTTATCTATGACCGCGATACAGCAACATCGAGGTCATCGAATGCTCGATTGTGCCACATCACAAATCACAGTGTGCAAAAGGAAAGCAAGTTCTACTCCAAGTATGAGGAAGGAAATGAGCTCTGGAGGGAGCATCTTGATGGCCTCGTTCGCTTCAAGGCGACGAAGCTTCTGGAGTCAGAGGAGACGACATGTGATGACAGCGATTCCCGACACACTACTGGGATGGATGGAGTTCCTGATGTGGTTCGCTGGTGTTTGTTAAATGGCAACGTGACGCTACGTAGTGCAATTCTTCCTCAGTTTTCCAAGATAATTGTGAACTCGATATTGGCAGCCCAGAAGCGCATACCTCCGGAGCCAGATAGCCCACCAACGCACACATTTCAGCTGCTGGGGTACGATTTTCTAATTGATGACCGGCTAAAGGTTTGGCTTCTTGAAATCAATGGGGCGCCAGGTGGAGCGGAGCACCATTTGCCCCAAGTGGCAGCAGATGTCATTGACCTGGCAATTTCTCCCTTCTTTCCCACAGCTTCAGGAGCTACGAAACGACGCAACGGGTTCACCAAAATTTTTCCAAGGTGAGATAGTCCTGACAGATATGTGGTGGTGCGTGCGCGTATGGGCTGGATTGGCCCGATACTAATCACGTAGATGCTAATACCGGTAACAATCGCTTAACAACATTTTGCATATCCTCTATGCTGACAATCAGTTTATTCTCTGGGAGGATTTTTGGTGGAAGAGAGGATGACCGTCATTGGACATGATGGCCATAGTTTCTTCTTCTTTCTTCGTCTTAGATACTCGCCATAAAGGCGCTCTGCGATGTCACTTGCAGCGCTGAGTGAGATCCGGCGTGGCATTCATGAGGGCGGAGGGTTCGCATATTCTGCTGCCCAGTTCTGTCAGGATGGAAAGCTATCTGTCCATCCAAAATTCTATTTCGCGGCGCTGGGGGTTGGCAGCAGGTTTGCTTCTGCTCCGATGGACGCCGGGTGGTGTGAATCGTCTGCCTCGAATTCAATGAACGCACCAGAAACCGCTCAACAAGATGAGTCCGATGAAAGCGATGTGTTGGGCAAAACTACCGATGCCGTGACTGCACTTTTATGCGTTGTATCCGACTGGAAAGAGAGAACCTACAGTTGTTGCATCTCCTTACAGGATATTTGCACTCCAGTCACTCACGGAGAGAAGTCTGAATCATCATTTCGTGTGCGTGGAACCGTCCCGAGCTGGAGGTTTTTTTTCTCTACCTTCTTTCGGCAAGTTTCTGAAGGGAAATTCATTGTGGCGCAAAGGAGCGAGCATGAGCCAATAATCGTGGAGGTGACAAGCCTCATGTGTCAACTGTCTCTGAATAGGGTGGAGCGAGGTATTGCAGCTGCTTCGATGCTTGTGTGGCTCGGACGGAAGTTAGGGGACAAGCTGATCGCCTCCTCAACGCTCGCAAAGATGTCTTCATCCCAAGTTCCTTCTCAACCGCTTAATGATTGTTCTCTGAGACCAGAGGACCGCTCTGCTATGGTTTCATCTGAGAGTGATAAGCCAGCGGCTCCTGCTATTGCGTCAGCCAACCGAGTCAACTTGGTTAATCCACAATTTCGGGGTGAGTTGAAGCGTAGGAGAGGCATCAAGTTTAGCTGAAGCTACCGCATGTAGGTCAGATATCCATGTCTTTCTTGCTGTTTGTGCTGCTGTTGTCGCGGGTATACCATCGCTTTATTGCGAGCGGCCGCTCCCCCGACAATGTAGCAACTGGATTTGTGTTTCCCGAGCACTTGAATTAGACATGGTCACTGCTCTTTATGCAGCGTGGACTTTGATTTCAATTGGTCTTTTCTCCTTCGCTATCTGCTCAAAAAGTTCTATTTATTCGGTGAAAAAAGTGACATACATAGTTGCCCGACGAATGCGTGCCCGCGATGTTGTGATTGTCGTAGCCGCTGTGCTCTTCTGCATATTTGGTTGGTCTCAAGAAGGATCGCTGAACTTTCAGCGGGCCTTCAAAATCACCCTTACTGACGTCAGCGACCATGTCATTGCGAAGCCCATTGTTGTCGACCCGGAGGGTCGCGGTGAGCCTGTGCTGTTGGCGAGCATATCCTTTGGCGAGCTTAGCAAGTTTGAGACGCGGTTCACCCGTCGTAACATTGAGAACGTTTTTGTTCCAATGACTGCAAAAGCAAGCGTAGTCGTAGAGGGCCGCATCATTGGCATAGGAGCCGGGTCACTGGATCTGGACAAAGGTGGGAGAAAAGTTGCTGCAGTTCTAACTGATGACTACAGACTTGTTGCCATTGATATCGCCAAGTTTGAGATTATTTGGTCGGCGGAGGTGCTCCCCATAGCAGCTTGGATGAACGTGTTCCACGCGTCGGTCTCTGTAGTCCCTGAGCGCGTCTACGAGGAGGATCACGGGATGATCACCATCGCCGTCCGGGCCTTGGATGCCGATAGAACCCCGTCAACACTCTTTGCTGCATTTAACGGTCGCGATGGAGAACTGCGCTGGCGCTATTTTTCCGACTCCGTGAGCACTGCGACGTTATCGGCAACTGGAATCAAGGGAAAAGATGGGTGGCCAATGTTTCCATCCATTGGTGATGCTGCTAACCACACGCAACGGGTATCCGTGAAAGAAGGTTCTCAAACAAACAAGATCAGCCGACTGTTTGAGCAGCCATTTTCAGCATACCGAGAGGTTCTCTCGAGCGCGCTACCACATTCCTACTCGCACCCGTGGGACGCACAGCTTCGCCCTCATGTGTTCTTTCGATCCAAGAGCCAACCAAAGGCAGCCGCCCGTCGGACGTCTGGTGGGAAGGTCACGGTACGATACAATGATCGCGTTATTCGCGTTGACCGCGAGGACTACGGTCAGCTTGGTGACAAACTAGCGGAGTGGACTGCTGGACGAGGGCGGCAGCTTGGCCAACGCCGGAAGCACACGCGCCGTCGCCGCCCAGCCAACGTTTTCGTGTACCACGGAAAACATGGTATTGAGGTCGTTCATCTTTTCACTGGAAGCACCATCACAACTGTTGCCCCTCTCAAGGAGTACACAACCGTGTATCATGACCTCAACGATGACTTCACAATCGATGCCATATCTACGAGTATTGGTCCGCGGGTTGCCACTCATTCAAGGCACGGTGTTGATCTGCTTGACGATTGCCTGGGCACTGTCCATACTGGTATTCCATTGGCTGAAGATGAAGTTCTCAATGTCACCATCTGTGACACCCAAGGCTTCTTGGGCAACCTGGGTCTTCTGCACAACTTTTTGGACGGAAATGTTCGTGGTGAGGAGGGATCCGGAGCTCTCCACGCGCTCGAGCTTCTTGGCAGCCGCAATATAGTCTCGAAGTCCACACGGAGTGTGACACCATTGATCGTACAAACCAACAGTGTCAAGGGGCCAGATCTTTTGCAGGTGGAGCGCATGGCTGTGTTTTTAATAAATAGCGGACTGGTCACGTGCGTAGATTCATCAAGGAAACGAGTACTGTGGCGCACACAAACAGACGCCACTTTTGAGCATGTACGCAAGGATAGGGGGGCAGATGCCATTATGACAAATGCTGATGAAGAAGAGAAAGAAAGTAGAGCGAACCCATATCCACA
Source organism: Jaenimonas drosophilae (assembly GCA_030849065.1). Classification (NCBI taxonomy): domain Eukaryota; phylum Euglenozoa; class Kinetoplastea; order Trypanosomatida; family Trypanosomatidae; genus Jaenimonas; species Jaenimonas drosophilae. The sequence goes on from JASAON010001649.1 coordinate 14,361, forward strand.
TTTGGGAACGTACTCCCTTCATCAACGGCGTCCCTCAGACGATGTGGAGTACATGGGAACGCTCAAAACGAGCTACAGCCAAACTGATCCGTATGTGCTGGCTGTAGGCGTGGATCATTTAGTGGCTATCAATGCGCGAAGTGGGAGAATTGAGCGGTCCGTGGACTTGGATGAGGCACCACTGGGCCCTGTTGTGGTGTCCGACTTCAATGGCGACGGGAGCAATGACGTTATTGTTGTTTCTGGGCAACACATTTACGGATTCGTTGGTAGCACCCAGGCATCGGCAGACACAGTCACGTCTTTGATGGTTCTAATGGTTGCACTATTGCTGCTGCTGTTCTTCTCCCGCGAGGGTCACGCCAAACATGATGACCCTGAACTCAGTGGCTTGCCTACCATGCATCAGCCGAGTGTCCCATCGAGGCCGCAGATTCATAAACGCTCCACTGATTAGTGTGTGTATGAGTGTGTGTATGTGTGTGGGGGGGGGGCAATCTGGTGAGGTTGCTTCTGGACATTAGGAGTGGGTCTTCCATCTGCCAGAAGACGCCAGCTACAAGTTGCAGTTTTCTACAGAGCTTTCATGACGATAGCAAAGCGTTTTTTGTGTGGCTTGAATGCTGCAGATTACCCTTCCTCCTTATCTACTCAACATCTTTTTTGTCGTTGTTAACTTTCTCCAAGGTTTCGTAATGATCTCTATGAGCACCTCTGGTGACGTTCCCGAGGACCAGGATGCTCAGATTTCAACCTCTGTCTCTGAAGTTAGTGACGGCGAGAGGCTAATTCACTTAACAGTAGCACGTCTAATGGCGGATGACTTGTTGCCAAAGGCACGAAAATTAGGCTGTCTCAGCTCACGTGAGAAGTTCAAAAAGATGCGTCAAGATATTGAGTCCGTCCTCGCAGAGGTCCAGAATGAAGAACTTGATCACGGAAGTGCTGTTGTACCAAAGGTAACAGTAGCACAGATACGTAATCTCCTCATGGAGGAGCTGAAGGGCTACCTACATGAAAACACGGAACACGACAGATTTGGCGATATTGTTCGAACCTCAAGCGGCACAATTATGCAACGTCGTTGCGAACAACTAGATACACTCACTCTCAGTCTTCTCGAGGCTTACATGAGCAGTGACGACGAGATTCAATCAATTAAGCACCTATTTGCCATTGTACAAGTGGATGTGGAGGCTTGGCTTGTCTCCGTCATACCCCTATCTAGCCTGCTGTGTCAAAGATCTGCTCGCTCTCTGTTGGCCGATATTCAGGAGATCATGGAGCACAGCGATTGCAAACTAGATTTTTTTGTCTGTTTGCGACATCTGTGCAGATCCATTTCGGTCGATCGAAATGAGGCTCACGAAACCCGAGGAATCGCCGTACCGCATGCGTGGTTGGATGAGCTTCTACAGTGGGTATTGAATCCAAGCAATGAGTGCCAGTTGCGACCGATTGACACCTTCTCCTATGTGATAGAGAGAGGCGACGGCGACTGGGAGGTCAGGCAGGAGGATGTTGACGTAGTTCCCGAGGCTCTGTTTGATTTCTTCTCCCTCTGCTTCGGCTCTGACATCCGGCACCCATGCTACGGCTCCTTTTCCAGGAAAGATCAGCTCATACTAGCTAACCCTGAGGCGATCTGCCGCGTGGAAGTTTCTTTTGTGCTACCTGATGGGACGCGCATCGAAACCCCCTGCAGAGAGACAACCGTCAAGGCACCACTCACAGAAGTCATTCGCTGTGCCTTTTTTAGTCAGTCAGATCGCCATGATAGTCTTCTCTCATTGGAATGCGCCATTTGCGCATACGCATCTCTGGGAACAAGCGAGATATTGGAGGTGCGTATGTGCCACAATAGCGGATGCGTGGAACCTTCGGACTCGAGCATCTGCTCAAGTGGAGAGGTGGCTCTCCGTGATTTAGTGACCACACCGGTTGGGAAATTCGAGTCAACGGGTGACCATCGCGCCATTCATGTGTTGGGGCTAGAGGTTCACTTTGTTCCCTCCAAGGATGAGCAGAACCCGACTACCCATTTTGACCTTGTGGAAAATCGGGGCTTGTGTGGGCTCTACAATTTAGGAAATACCTGCTACATGAACAGTGCGCTACAATGTTTGTCGCACCTTGATGCATTCCGTGACGGCTTGATGTCGCTTCCGGTTTCAGAGATACCGAGGGCTCACGTCACGACGGAGTTGATTGCTCTACTGTGTGGTATGTGGTCAGGGGTGAATAAAGTGGCTCGAGCGCAGAACCTCAAGCTTGCTGTGAGTAAAAAGTCGAATCGGTTTAGTGGCTATGATCAGGAGGACGCCAGCGAATTTCTGGAAATTTTGCTCGACTGTATTCACGACGAACTGAACTTGGTCACCACTCGGAAGTATCGCCAGCGTGAAGACTCCGACTCGACAATCGCAGCCCAAGTGCTGTCGGACATCTACTGGGCCGATTTTCTGGAGAACAACCGCAGCTTCATCCCTCCGCTATTGTTCCAACAAACCAAAACAACACTTACCTGTGCCCAGTGCTCTCATTGCAGTGTTGTGTACGACAGCAATCTCACGCTATCGGTAAACATCGTGGAGCCTCCAACGCTCACAATGGTCAATGTTCACCTGTCCGTGGATGCCCTTTCTTCATGTGGTCAAGGCTCTGGATTAGGCAGCCAAGTAGCTCCAATTTCTCAGTACGTGACGGTAGAGCTGTCGGTTCGCGTTGCTCAGCAGCAAGATGGAAATCTGTATCGTGTCGATGTGGAGGATGCATTAAATTATAAACTCCGCACGAGTCTCACCCTATTTGACTCAATCAAGGAGGTTGCCGGAGATGACTGTGTGATGGAGGACTGTCGAGACGCGTGGGTGTGCTCCCTGCTGTGCCCAGATGTTCTTGCGAGGGATTGTGGGACGCTGTACGCTATGGCAAGGCAGCGCCGCCCAGCGGATAATGAAGCATTAGCAAAGAAGTCTGTACAGGCCGTAGAGGTGTGGTTCTTCGCTCAAACCCCTGGTGGCCACTCTCTTGTGACCGTTGAGGAGGTGCTCATTGACCTGCGCTCAGACACGAAGTCCGAGAAGAGTGTTGAGTCCAGTTGGTGCGACATAGTTGTCAAGCGTGCGCAGGAGGTAGCAGAAGCTGTGCAGAAAAGTAACAACGTGATTCCCCTTTACGGGAATGATGTGTTACAACCGGAGGATCTCTCACCGATTGTTGTCACCGGTTTTGCAGATCCACCAAGCACCATCCATGATGCTCCGCACTCGCTCTCAGGGATTGAGTGCGGGCTGAATTTGGGGAGCTTGATGAGCTATGACAACATTACAGAGGATGTCATTCAGGATTGGGTGCGTCTAAGCGCGGAAATTGATGCCGGTCCTGTACGACAATTCTGTGTGGTTGTGGGGGATGGGGGTTTCGGGTGGAGGACTCAAAGCGAACAGTTTCGCTTACGACACTGGAGTGACCGCCAGCAGTTGTGGGGCTGTGGGAGCGATGATGAAAAGGGCTGCACATTGGCAGAGTGCGTGGAGAGTACGTTTGTGCGCGAGGTCCTTGCTGGAAGTGATGAGTGGTACTGCCCTGAGTGCAAAACACATCGTGAAGCCACCATGGAGCGGAGCTTATTTCGACTCCCACCATGTCTTTTTATTACCCTTAAGCGGTTCAAATCTCAGCTGTTTCGTACAACAAAAATCAACCGCGTCGTGAGTTTGCCTCAGAGGTGTGATTTTTCACAGTTTCTGGACGCGACTGTCCGTGAAAGGACGCCGGCTATGTACTATCGCCTTCAGTCAGTCGTTTACCATAGTGGGTCATTGAGCTTCGGACACTACACTGCTCGTGCAAGAAGAGGGGGAGCAGATGGCCAGTGGGCACATTTCAACGATGCATTCGTGACACACGAGCCTGACGACACTTTCCTGGATGATGGGGCTTTTGTACTCATGTATCAACTGGATAATGCTGACATTGAAGAGTAAACGTGTTGATGCCCCCTTTGTCATTCTTTTTTTTTTTGTGTAACTGCATGTGTCCTTCGTGTGGACTGGGAGTTGCCTCTCTCTCTATCTCTCTCTCTATGCTCGTCAACATTTGTGCGGTGCTAGCGATGACGTCATTGACAAAAATGCAGAACTGGGCACACGAAATGACCGTTGCTCTCGTGTCCAATTCATGGTCGTTGCGTCTGCTCCAACTACTAACACCTACTAACTCTGACGAACACCTGTGGCTATGCTCGTGTGCTGCCGATGCACACGATTGTGGTATTTTCTGTATTCTCTTTCTCTTCATTTCGTCGTTGCATTATTAGAGCCTTGGTTTTCTTGACTTTGACCTCTTTTAGGAGAGATCAGTAAAGAAGATTGGTCTTGTCAGACTGTGGTTCATCTTACTGCACCGAGTAGGTCTGAGTTGATTCCAGTGGCGGAATCCGAAACTGAGACACTTAGTGCAGGCTCATTCACCCAACCAACCCTCACCTACACTACCTGAAGAAGAATATGCGAAAGTCCACGGCTGCCGGGGATGCGGATGGAGACCTCCAGCGCCGCTCCCAAATGGCGGAAAACATTGTTGGTGCCCAGGCTCACATCCTGCGTCAACAGGAGCTCATTAGAACTGTCTCGGATGAGAATGATCGTCTCAAGAAGGAAATCGCCTCTGTCTCTGGAAAGCAGTACGACTACGTGAAGGCTGACAAGCTAGCCACGTTGCAGGGAGAGGTAGACGCCCTGGAGCGCCGCCTTCAGTACGAAAAAATGAAGAAGAACGATCTCATGAAGCGATGCCAACTGGAGCGGATAGATCTCCTTCACAGTCGCAAGATGAAGGGTGGTGTTAATGTTGAGAAGGAGCAGGCCGAAGCCGTTCAGCGGCAGGTGGACATCCTCGAGAATCGCCTGGACCAGGCTCTAGGAAAGTTCAATGACAGCCTGTCGTACAACAAGGAATTGCGTGACCAGATTGATATCATCCGCGAGGAGCGTCGTGTATTCCAACGAGTGCACAAAAAGATGGAAGATGACCTAAAGGCAAAGAAGCGATTGATGGCCGAGCGCATCGAACAGTCCAACAAGGATATGGATGAGCGTGACGAGTACCTTCGACAGGGTGAGCAGCTGAAGCAAGGAATCGCCGAACAGCAGGAAGACTATAATGGTCAGGTGCAGGAGATGGAATCAGCGATGCTTGAAATCAAGACGCTGAGGGACGAACAAATGAACCTGCAACTTGAGCTGGAGGCACGTCAGTATGAGTTCGAGGCTCAAATGATGGAGGCAAAGGCGGAGAAACGCACTGGAAACAATTCCGCATCTCGGCAGGCTATCGAAGATCCAGCAACGGAGGAGGAGGATGAACGTGAGCAGGCCGCAAATGCCTTGAGCGTAGACAAGGAAATCTGCACCATCACTGAAATTGTTTCACAGATTCGTGAAGCCACTGCGGAAGAAGATCTCGACCTCCTCCGACAGGAGTACCTACGCCTCGGTGAGAGCAACTTCTCCTTGTACAAGTACATCAACGAGCTCACGTCCACGAAGGAGAATCTCAGTGATGAGATTCGCGACATCAAGATGCTCATCGCGGAGGAGAATGACAGTGAACTTCACCAGCGTCAGCTCATCAAGAGCCTGGAGGAGAAGCTGGCCGCCACCGAGACCAAGCTGGAGCACATCCAGAACATCATAGGACAGGAACGCGACTCCTTGTCCATAGCGTTGGGCACTACCGAAGATGTCTTTACGCACATTGGTTGCTCTGCCATGCCCAATAGCCCGTTCCTTACGGACACCTCGTGCACAGAGGCCAACCTGATGACGTTCTTGGGTACGATTGAAGAACGCGCCACTCACATTCTCAGCGCCTATCAGCGTCGTAACCGCCTAGAGATGCACCGTCTTGAAATGGTTGCCAACAGACGTGAGGCAACGCGACGCAACAAGGATGGATCCCGACGTGATCAGACTGCTCAGGGTGAGGACGAGGAGCGCGAAGAGTCCAACGCCACTGCGAACGCCGCCGCGGATACCGCCCGCGCTGCCGGACAGCCACCAACACTGTCAACCGATGACCTGGACCAGCAGCTTATGCCGGTTGCGTCCACTGGACCGCAGACCAGCCACAACGCCGTCAGTGCGCAGCGATTGGTCAAGATGACCGATCTGCCCAACGCCAACTTAGGCGGTGATACGGGCTTGTTGAACGAGCTGGGAGAGGACCAGGTGGTTTCGCACGATGACATTCGCAAGCAAATGGAGCTTCGACTGATCTCCAAGCGGGAGCGCGAAGAGCGCGCCCAACGGAAAAAGAAGGAGTTGAAAGAGATGATGACCTCCAGCCCCCGAACCAAGGTCCAGAGCCCAAAGAAGATTAAGTGAGGGAACTGTCGAAGCAAAGCAGCAGTTGCGTTGATGCTGCTCGAGGAGGATGCCTTCACTGCCATTCTTCTGTTCTTGAGCTAGAATCATGGAGAGCGAATCGACCCCTCTTACACATTTCCATGTGCGCACAACTTTTTGTCTGTGTCAGGCCCGTTTTTTTGTTCTGGAGGTGTGCTCTCTCCGACGTGCACCATTGAGCTCATGTGAACGTACTCTGGGAGGCTAAAGGTACGCTCATGACAGCCTCCTGGGCTTTAGACACAGGACCCACCACTACCCCGTTAGGACACATCCGGAGTCACCCACACTTCATGCTCACTTTAATCCACGATGCGGAGGACAGCGAGTGGTGGAATAAGTATGCAGGAATGTAGTTTTTGATGTTTTGCTTTTGGAGGTGTCTGTACCTTCATGATGTATCAGATGAGTTAAATGAGCAGCAGCGAGAGAATGCTGCGCTAGGAGATTGGAGATGATGTGGATCGGCACCTCACGTTGAGGTGTGAATATCACCCGTTATGGGAAGAGATTCTTCAAGGACTTGCGCTTTTATTTAATCGTTGGCTGCAGTGATGTGGATGTAAAAAAATGGTGGAGAGGGCATTCTGTGCTCTGGAACAAGTCAGGAAGTATGATGCAAATCAGTACTTTCTGTTTTTCTCGAACACCTGGTGATTTTCCTTCCCTGCTTCCATTCCTGCTTGTTCTTTTCTTCTTGTGTTCTTTTTTTTCTTCTTCGTGTGACCTGTGACGCCGTCGAACAACAACTAGCCCAGGTGTTGTCTACATTACATTCATAGCCAGAAAAATGGAGGCGGAAGGTGATGCCCTTATGGCAAAGGCAGAGGCCAAACAAAAGCCAGTGCTATTCTTTTTTTCTAGCGAGGCCAACGTTGACAAGGCACATGGCTTGTACCTACAAGCTGCGACGAAGTTCAAGGCAGCAGGAAACTTCCAAAAGGCCGGCCTTGCCTATCACAAGGCTGCACTCATTTCTCAGAAGTCCAAGAATGAGGGCGAGCAAGCCTTTGAACTGGAGGAGGCAGGTAAAGCCTATGTCAAGGCTGGCGATATTGATGCAGCAGTCAAGCAGTACGAGCTGGTGGTCAACATGCATGATGCGAATCACAAGCTTCAGAATGCCGCCAAGGCATGTGTGTCTCTGGGTGAGATAACCGAAGGCACACCGGCATCAGTGGAGTGGTACCAGTGCGCCGTGAAGTACTACCGTGCCCAAGGATCGAAGGTGACGGCATATGAGATCATGCAGCGGATTGCACAAGCAAAGGCAAGGCTTGGCGATGCCGAAGGCGCGCGCGATTTGTATGACCAGCTGGGCCGCGAATCACTCGATGATCGCGTCATGCGCGGAAATGCTAGAAAACACTTCTTTTTTGCCCTCGTGTGTGAGATTGCCTTGATTTCACAGGACAATGTCTCGGAGGGGGTTGCGTGTCTCAGCGAGCATTTTCAGGAGTTTCAAAACCTTGACACTCAGTTCAACGGCCACACACGAGAGCATATGCTTATCAGTGCGCTGGTGGCGGCAATCTCTGACGGCAGCGAGGAAGATTATGAGAAGGCTGTTATGGAGTACGGCAAAATTTGCCCTCTGGAGGCTGTGCAGCGTGAGCAGCTAAAGAAGGGAAAACTTCTGACGGAGGCCAGCATTCGGTGATGATCTGAAGCTGCTTCACGATGAGATTTGGTCTCAATGTGGCGATTGGTGCGTATCGCACACAACCATATCTCATAGATGAGATTCTGCATTTACGGATGGGGCAGATATTTTCACCTACCTGAAACCATCATGTCAGTTGGAAGAACGCTGGCTTCATTGTGAAGGCGCGCACCCACGCCCTTCACATTTATTGTTTCTTCAACTATGCCAATCATCTTTACTCTTATTACAAACAGCCCCCCCCCCCCCCACAACAGCTTCACATGATTCCTTTTGTGTGCATACTGCACTCCAATAGTGCCGAGTACGACCCTGAGATGGTTGGAAATGCTCTGCAGTGTATATCTGCCGTCTTTCACAGCGTCTCTGCCAATTCCTCTGACTTCATTCCATCAATTGCGGTTCTCCGTGCCGACCCCCAAGTCGGAGTGCAGTACCTCTATTCTTCCCGTAGCCCCAATGGCAGTCTGCCACAGGCTGGATCATCTGACGTGTGCTACGCACCGTTTGTGGATGAGGCGGCTGCGACTGAGGCGTCAAATGGCAAGAGGCCGGATAGAGCACTACCACACGCCTTGAGGGCCCGATCTCTCGCATCCCTTCGGCGAAGCGTTCTTGAAGGAGTTGCAGCAACCACAGAGGCAGAGAAATCATCCATGAGTAGCGGAGATCAACCACCACAGCAATCCGACTCATGGAGCAGCGTCGGTGGCGCACTTCTCACTTCACTGTGCTTTATTCATTCTCTGGGCGGTGTCCTGGGGGCAACTTCAACGCACGCGCATCAAAGTTTAGTGAGCCAGATGGGTTCCTCTGGCCACAAGGCAGTCATTGCCATTTTCAGCAACTGTATTGATTCGTCACCAGTTCAAATGAGCACCGAGTGCGCTATATCCACCGCTGCACTTGCGTTAATGAAGATGAAGGCAACGGTGTCTTGCTTTGGAGCTTCTGTGTCGACGCTCGGCTTAGGTGCGCCAGGTGGTGCACGATTGTGTGCCCTCTCCGGAGCGTTTTTGGGTGTTGCAGCTCAGCGTTTTGCCATGAAGGATCTTGGAACCATGCTGGATTTCGCGCAGGCGAGCCAGGAGGCTGCTTCAGAGGTGAATGAGTATGCTCCAGTGGCAAAAGAACGATTGTGCCGTCAGTTTGTTCTGCAACCTTCCATGATGGGACGTAACGGTCAATCTCCTTCAGCAGGTAGTTTTGGGTGGCTGTGCCCGAGCTGCATGGGAGTTAGTTACCGAGAGGACGTCACTCCACATCAACGAAGTTCTGCCTTTCCTTGCCCCTTTTGCCAAGAGGTATGATTGAATCTGGAGGAGCTCGATCGTTCTCCGTTACCTCTCACCAGTCACTGTCATTGTTCCGCCTCATGTATTGGAGAAGCTTTATGTGTGGTGATTCACTCAGATGCTGTTGTTATCTCTTCGCCATTCGTACCTTTTTTTTTTTGATTGCTGCCTTGGTGACGTCAAGGGAGTTAGTTCTCCATTTTTCCTAGGTAAGCATACACTGAGCTCACCTTGGTTTACACGTTCTATTTCATTCTTTGTTGCAAAATATCAATTCACCAGCAACGAAGGTAGTGGAGGCATCATGGAGCACTACGGAAGAGTAGACGAGTCCACAGTTTCCGATGCCGACGTCGCGGAGGAGGCGAATGTGGAGGTTCTCAATCACCTCTATCCGCTGTTGGATGACATGGAGGTTAATTGGCCCTCCATCTTAGTCGAGTTGGGCATCGTTCTGGAACTAGCCCAGCAGTTTTCTTTGGTATTCAACAAGAGCTTCACTTATGGAGCCATTCTTCGGGGTATCTCCATCCCACTGTACTTTCTGATTCTACCATTTTGGGACACCAAGTACGATGTACACTACACCTACACCCTGGACAAGATTCTCTTCTGGATCTTGTTTGCGGGAGTCACCATACTGGTGATCCTTCTGGTGGCATGCGGACTGACTAGGAGGAACAGTGGAAAGTTCTTCACGACCACCCGGCTGGCAACCTACACCATGATTGGACCGCTGTTCCTTCCGCAGCTGCATGAGTTCTTGTCACTCATGGTGTGTGATCAGGGGTATCTGGATGGCACACGCCGCTTAACCTCCTATCCAGAACAGCAGTGCTTCCAAGGAGATGTTTTCTGGACGATTATGTTTGCAGCGGGCGTCCTGGGCTCGCTCTTCATTTTCATCCCAAAATTTGTCATCACCATGGCCGTTTTTGACGATCATCCACTCTCCGATAGCCTGCGAGCTCGCACCCACAACGTGGTGGAGTTCTGGATGCTGTCCTATGAGATCATAGCTGCCGTTCTCTACCACTTACTCACGGGCATTGGGCAGCGAGAAACCTTTGCTGGTCTTTTTGCTGCCGGTTCGTTCTTCATGGCCCTTCTGCATATCTTCTACCTACCATTTATGCAGCAGCGTATCAATCGAATTCGAGTAGTAGGCCTTGCCTGCCTCTTCTACTGCAATCTCGTGAATGTGTTGGTTCTTCACGCGGCGAATAGCTCCCCTCTGTATGACGGGTCCAACAATTGGGATGCTGTGGTGATCATTCCTGGCGTGCTGTTGGTGGGCGTGCTGAGCTACCGCTTGGCTGATTGGAGAATCTCCTTGGATTTTCGCAGAGATATTCAGCGCGCGCAACATGGTGAGGTGCGGGCCGGAAAGTATCGCCGACGCATGCTATTCCCGCACTACCTTCCCCTTGATGAGCGTACTGAATTCACGGAAGAAAACGTGCTCGTTCATGGCACCAACTGCACGGCCGCGAATAGCGGCACGCTGGATCATGCAGGGCAGAATAGCCGCTCCAACTTCAGCGAGGCCTTCATGAAGCGAGACCAAATCGACGAGCTTACGGATTTTACACTGGCGTGCTACGTGGAGAAGATTTACGTTCCGAGTGACGTTGAACTGAGCAATCGCTTTGTTCGGGCCTTTGCCGTCACCACCTCCAATGTGCCGTCGGAACAGGTACTGGGCTTTGCCTCGCGCATCTACGCCAAGGGCTTGAACCGTTTTGTGCGGGATAAGTGGCTCATGCTTCAGTTCGCCACCTTCCTCTGCTCCTTCACGTCACGTTTGAACCCCACAGCCCAACGTCTCTGTGAGGACCTCTCCCTCTGTGAACTGAGCCCAGTCCTGGCCTACCGACTTCACCGTCGAGTCCTCTCCATCAACTTGGCAGTTCGCCGTCGCCAACGGGCCTACCGCAAGGCTCTGAGCAAGGCCTTGGCGCTGCACAAGGAAACCCTCATCAACGTTAACAACTTTTGGAAGCAACTCAAGGTGGATCAGGTGGGTGTCTCGCATCTAGGACTGACGGCGGGCATCATTGTGGATGGCTGCTACAGCGGCATGAAGTTCTACTCCAAGGCCATCACGGAGAGCGTGGACACCTACTCCCTCATTCGCTATGCACAGTTCTTGGATGATGTTGTGCTCGACGCGGAGTCCGCGGAGAACACGAGAGAGCTTGCCATTGACCTCATTGAGAAGCGAGAGAGCGGCCTACTCAGCGACAACAGCATTCCGGCTCTACAGATGGATCACAGCTATCAAATCGAGGCCAAGTACAGCAGGTTTTCACGTTCACTCCGGGTCTTTGTTGGCTGTCTGTGTGCGGTGCTCTTTCTTCTCATGGCAGGATTTCTGGGTGTTCTCATCGCCAACGAGGTGAACAATGAAAAGGTGCTCAATCGTGTGGAGAGTGCGAGTCTGTGTCGCTTCTACACCATGCGCACGCTCTTCTCTGCCAATGTGGCGATGCAGTCGTCAACCGTGGCGCCGATTTGGCAGACGCTGGAGTCTGATCTGACTCAGCTACGCATCGCCAACGCGGCCATTACCTACGGCAGTGAGAAGTCCATGTACAGCAAAGTGGTGGACATCATGAAGCAGCCCTACTACTCCTACTTCTACCCGCAGCTGGGACAGTTTGAGGGCATGGGCCTGTGGAGAGCTGGCGAACAGTACATATCTGCATTGGAGTCCATGGTACTTACACAGTCAACTGCCGCGGATCGCGCTGCGGCGTACTCGTTGATCACAAGCAATGAGCTGAATGGCGCCGCAGCAGCGTACAATGACTCCTTGACGGTATTTCTCGCGGAGGCCTCCAGCAGCGTTCGTGCCTACTCTGTTGCCATTTCCATTCTCTACGTGGCCTCACTGGCATTCGCCACCGTTGTGTTCTTCATCCTCCGCTTCTACCTGGCTCGCATCAGTGGCTCTCGATTGTCCACCTTGGGTCTGTTCCGTCTCATTCCCCGTGTAGCCCTCGCGGATATTGTTCGAAAGATGTCCGATCGGATTGAAAACTTTGAGGCACCGGACCCCGTCTTTGAAGGGATGCTGATGGAGCGAGGCATGAAGCAGGAACCGGTTGGGAACCACACCGAGATCACCGCCACCACCTCCAAGATGGAGACCACAGAGCAGAAGACCGTCAACTTCGCACCACCACAGAGCAACGTGGTGAGTGGTGATGCGTCCGCTGCGGATCGCACGGCTGCTGCGGATGAGGATTCTGCCATCGAAGGTAGTACCTTTGCCCACCTCAGTCGCAACTCGACCGTGGCGGATGTTGGGCGACTGAAGATTCACCAAGGCCAGCATGAGACACCCTACCAGAAGAATGAATTCATCCCAACCGAGGAAACCAACGAGGAAATCCGAGAGCGCAAAAAGATCCAGGAAGAAGAGGAGGCCTACTTCTCCACAGGAACTACCACACAGGGTGAGGACGAGGACGTCGAAGGCACTGAGGACTATCGTGGACTGAACCGTCTCGTCAAGACCTCTAGCAGTGGCCGATCCTTCTACACTCCCCGTCACGCTCTGCTCCCAGTTCTTGCCTTCGCCATTGCCCTTGTTGTTGGTGGGTTGGGGGTGCAGCGCTTGTCAGCCACGGCTTCGCAGTCATCGAGCAAAGTTTCTTTTGTCCACACGATGCAGGAATGCATCTTTTCCATCAATGATATGCTGAATGCTGCCGAGTCCATGGCTGTGGACCCATCCTCGACGGGTGCAGTGGTGTTGTTCTCCGCCTTGGAATCGGTGCGGCAGTCTTCTGTGAGCCTGTCTGGACGGGTGGAGTCGGAGCAATCTGTCTCACTCTCAACGGCCTACGCACTATTTCATAACTCCTTTCGCATTGTCTACCGCCAGGCACTTGCTGCGGCTACACTGGGCTGTTTCAACTCCTCCGACGCAAGCCTTGACTGCTCTTTTCTGGACAACACCGTCTGGACTGCAGATTTGTTCCTTCCAACAACCGAACCTGTTCTGATGGACATCAACATGCTGCTTCCCACCACACGGGCAGTGGATACCAAGTTGAGCCAGGAGACGATGGGACAGCTCGCCCAAAACACGATTTGCTCGCCCTACTACATTTACCTGAAGCAATTTGTCACGAAGAGCTTCCTGGAGGCGAAGCAGACCTTGCAACAAGTCACCTTGGACGACATCAACTCACAAGTTACGCTGGATAACAAACTCAAGTACGTCCTCTTGGTGATGGGATCTGTGCTGTGCGTGGTTCTGCTTATTCAGCTTGTGGAGGCTGGATGTGCATCTCAACACCTTCTGTTTGTGATTGTTCTCAGCATGTTTCTGCTCTCGATTGGTTCTTTGGTACTGACGGGTATTCTGTTTGCAAAGCCGTTGCCACGTGATGGACCGTTTGCCAATGTTGTCGCGCGCTACAACGCCGTCGAACACCTGATTAGTGTGTCCGACCAAGCTCACGAGGATGCGAAGCAGGCGGCTATTGGCAGTCTGGAGCTGGGAGCGTTGCACTTTGAAACTGACGGCTTCAGCGCCTTGGACAGTGCGTGGACAGCAGTCTTCAGCGTCATGGAATCCAACAGCCTCACACAGCTCACCACAGCCTTTAGCAACATGCAGTACTGCATGCTCCTTGATGGCATTACGGTCGTTCTTGCCTGCCAGTACAACAACTTCAACCCAAGCTTCTGCGATCAGCCCAATCTAGCCTCCCTCAACTGGAACTTGATGCATCAGAGCTACGGCTATCGCCTCTGGCTAAAGTACCGAAATAACCCCAATCAGATGTTGTACATCAACAGGACCTATGACATGAACGATCGCAGCCCCGGAGAGCAGTACAACCTGAGCCGATCACTTCTCTTTGGACCACTTCGGCTGAACCACAGTACCGCCAGTAGTTCCGCTCTTCTGAACACACTTGCCACTTACAGCTCATCTCAGAGCGAACTGGTGTCGTCGAGATACGACGAGCAATACCCCATGGCCCTCTGCATCGTCATCTTTGGCTTCGCCATCGCGATTGTGAGCCTCGCAGTTGCCATCATCACCGTCATTAGCTACGTGGAGGAGCACCATATACGGGCCGGTCTTCGTGCAACGGCAGGTAGTTCCATCAATCAGAAGAGCTTTCATGATGCCTCTATGCAGCGCCTTGTCAAGTCGTCTGGTATTGTCTTGCTTCTATTTGCCATCATGCTCAGCGGAATGTTTGTGGTCGTTATTGTTCAGTACGCGGGTAGTGTGCATCGCGATGACTTCATGAACCCAGTGACCTTGCGCAGTGCAGAAGCCGTGGAGGCCGCCGTCAACATCCAGTTCTCCATCAAGAGCCCATGGTACATTGAAACTGCCAACTACTTTGCCGATCAGAGCGTCCTCACCGCTGAAATGTACTACCGCATGACGGACATGAGCTTTGCCAAGAAGGTGAGCGAGCTTCTCTTTGGTTCTTCTGACATCACCTTCAACCGCTACTCGGAAAAGATTGTGAACAACCGCTCGATCGCAGGCTTTCAGACGCAATCAACCGTCATCGCCTTCAATGGTTTGGTCGATCCTTCGCAGCGACGTTGGCGCCAGGAGACGCTGGAGATGTCCCAAATGACAACCGCCGTTCGTGCCACGATGGCGGCCAACATTTACAACCAAGTCTTCAGCTTGTCTGACTACATCCGTGATAGTTCCTCTGAAATCAAGAACCAGGCAGATCGGGAACGTACGACCTGGTTTATTGTGCATCTCACTCTTTTCGGCGTCACCTTCTTGGTACTCATCTTCATGACGTACTACCTTCTCGTTCCAGTGGTGAAGCGCTTGATCAAGGAGGAGGAGGGAACTCATGTGATGCTCCGAATGATTCCACTACACATTCGTGAGAGTGTTCCTGCCATTGCAGAGTACATGACCACTGGCCGCATCGTCCAAGATGCCAACATTGGTGAGATTGATTTGGCAACCCGTGAGTTCAACATTGTTCCCACCATTGCCATTGATGCGCATGGCATCATCACCCACTTCTGCCGCGCTGCGGAGGAGCTGTTCCTGTGGACCCAGGCCGAGGCCATTGGCCAAAATGTTGGCATTCTCATGCCAGACAACATTGCCGCAGAACACGATCACTACATCAAGAACTATCTCCGCACAGGTGAGAAGAAGGCCATTGGCCAGACCCGTTTTGTGCGAGCCAAGCGAAAGGACGGCTCCATCTTTCCAGCCACCCTTAACCTGATTGAAAATCGAGTGGGCAAGAACCTCACCTTCGTTGGTGTCCTTCGCAACTGCCAGGAAGATCTGGAGTTTGAGCGGGCCACGTCACTGTCACTCGCCCTCACAGACGCCTCCACCATTCCACTGATTGTCATTGATGTACACGGAGTGATTATGAAGTTCAGTAAAGCCGCCGAGGTCACCTTCAAGTGCTCGGCGGAGGAGGTGATTGGCCGAAAAGTAAATGTGCTGATGCCTCGTGCCGAGGCCGAGGTGCATGACCGTCACCTGGAGAAGTACCTCCGCACGGGGATGAAAACCATTGTAGATACCTTCCGCTTTGTCAAGGGTAAGCGACTGAATGGCGAGGTCTTTCCAGCTCAGCTGAGTGTGCGCGAGATGCAGCACCGTGGGGTGACCTACTTCATTGGTTATGTGGAGGATTTGACGGACCGTCTCCACCTGGAGATGATTTACGCCTCCAGCAACCTCACCAAGGCCTTGTCACCTACCCCACTCATCATTGCCGATGTGGAGGGACGCATCCAGCATGTCTCTGAGTCCGCCACCCGTGTCTTTGGATTCTCAGAGACGCAAATGATCAATCAGTTCATGACGCTCATTCTGGATGCCAACACCGCTGCACAGGTGAGCCTGCGATACTACAAGATACGGCCCAAGACCCCAGTGGTGGTGACGGGCACGGCCAAGCGCAGAGAGGAGGCGGACGAGAGCGTTACTTCCTTCCAGGCCCGTGTGACCATCAAGTTCTTCTCCATCCAGGACAAGGGCGACCGGGTCTTGGTCTACGTCGAGGACGTCACGAAGCGGGACACACAGCAGCTGGAGTCCATGGTGGGTGCCGCCGTGACCTCCTTGAGCTCCATCCCCATCATCCTGACCGAGGATGATGGTGAGATGGTCCAGCTGAACCCGGCAGCGGAGAGCGCCTTCCAAATGACGGCAGCCGATGCCTACGGCCGCAATGTGGATCTCCTGTTGGGCCCCTATGAGCTGACGGAGCGGGCCTCTTCCGTCAATCGGGAGTCTGGCAGCGACTTTGGCGGCGGACGGGATAGTGTGGCGAGTAGTGCCCAAGGACACCTCAGCCCTTTTGAGCAGATTATGGAGGACTACAAGAAGACGGGTAGCTCATCACATGTGGGCCGCATCATGCGAGGTACTGGCCAAACCCCTCACGGCGAACGCACCTTCCCTGTCGATGTCTTGGTGAAGGACGTGACCTTGGAAGGCCGCCGGATGTTTTTGGTGTACCTTCGTGACATCTCCTCCGACCTCCGCCTACTGGAGGCCAATCGGTGGAACGATGCGCTCATGTCACTCTCACAGATGCCGATGGTGTGTGCCAACCTGGAGGGAACCATCTTTGCTTGCTCCGATACCGCATGTACTCAGTTCAACTGGAGTCGTGAGGAGCTGATTGGTGAGAATGTCTCGGTCCTGATGCCCCTGCGCTACGCGCGTGACCACAACCGCATCCTGGAAAACTTCCGTCGCTCACTAGACGCCACCGCTGGTGGGGATCTGACCAACCGTGCCAAGCGTAGCATTTTGCATCGTGAGATTGTTCTCACGGGTCGCACACGCAACGGGGATGAGTTCCCCGTGGCTCTGTGCGTCAAGGATGCCCGAATTGAAGGCTCCGAAGTCTTCCTCGTCGCCTCCCTGCGGGACTGCACCTCTGAAATGCAGCTCACCGTCCAAAAGAACATTGGCAAGGCCATTGCCGCTCTGTCACCTGCCCTCTTTGTGTGCATCACCACCACAGGAACCATCACGGAGTTCTCCCACTCTGCGGAGGACCACTTTGGCTACACCGCGAATGAGGTGATTGGCAAGAACATCAAGATGCTCATGCCCGATGATGTTGCGGTCAACCACGATGGCTACCTACGATCTTATGAAAAGACGCGGGTGAAGCATATTCTCGACTGTGCAGTGACTGTGACGGCACGCCACAAGGATGGTTCAGCCTTCTCCGTGGAGCTGTACGTGACAGAGATCCGCAACAAGGATAAGTCAGAGTTTGTGGGCTACCTCAAGAACATTTCCGAGTCCATTGCCCTGAAGCAGACGGTGGAGATCAATGACGTGCTCCTCGGTCTGGCCACCTCTCCCATGATTGAGCTTGACCGTCAGGGAATCATCACCAAGTGCAACGGCCACGCCGTGCGTGAGTTTGGGCTCACCTCGGACAAGGATGCACTCGGAAAGAAGGTGGATGTTCTCTTCCCTCAAGTGGTCCTTCCCGATGGAACGAGGAGCTACAAGAACTGGCTCGCCGATGCACTGGATCAGCTCTCCGACCTTTGCGCGCGCAACGATGCCATCCATGCCTATGACAATCAGCACAAGACCGCCAAGACATCGCAGCGCCGCTCCGTCTCTCACTCGTTGCAGAACTCACAGCGGCAGTTTGCGTCTGTAGACCGTGAGCTGGTTGGCCGCCGCCGTGGTGGACAAGACTTCCAGGTGAAGGTGACGCTTTCGGAGATATCCGTAGAAAATGATGCTGACCCGCAGAGGGTCTCTGAGGATGCCCGAGTGGTCCTGTGCCTGCAGAACATTGCCGTGGATATGGGCCTCAAGATGCAGAACGAGATGAATGCCACCATGACCTCCCTCTCACGTACTCCTTTTGTGTATACGGATGCTGATGGCATCATCACCTCCTTCAGCCGTGCAGCGGAGGAGGTGTTTGGCTACGTTAGTGGAGAGGCCATTGGTAAGCCCATCTCCATGGTCCTTCCTCGCGACATGGGTGAACGCTTCATGAAGAACTTCGTGAGCTACCAGGTGACTGGGGTGAAGGCGATGCCCGATGGTGTGCCACACCGCATCACATGCTGCCGAAAAGGTGGTGCCTTCTTCCCCGTTGAGCTGACCGTCATTGAGGATGTGGTGCCCGATGGCAAGATCTACTTCATTCACTACTTCCGTGACATCTCCACCGAGGCGGCCTCTGCCTCTGAGGCTGGCTTGAGGGACGCCCTGACCAAGGAATCCCCCGTGGCGGTGATTGTGACCGATCATGAAGGACGTGTTGAAGAGTACTCCCAAGCCGCCGAGGCTCTTCTTCTCATTCCTGCTGTGGAGTTTGTGGGACGCAACATTCGTGCACTCGAGGCTCTTCCCATGGCCCTTGGTGCCCAAGAGGGCGGCGATGGTGAAGAGGGTGACTTCGACGACGATGGGATTGAGGGCACCAAGCGTGAGTTCGCCAACTTCTTCTACGCCAACATGCATCAACATGAGGGCCAGGGCAAGTCCATTCAGGAACGCGTACGCATCCGCCGGGGTGACAACTCCACTTTCCGTGCAGAGGTGCACATTTGCTCCGTGCTTCCCTACCGTAGTAAACTGCCACGCTTCATTGCCTACATTGTCAGCCTGGAAGACAAGCTCACGATTCAGGATGATCTCGCGCAGGCCAACGGGCTCTTCGATGCCACCGTCTCTGCCGTCTTTGTGGTGAGCTTGCGCGCGGCGGTGGTGGACTACAACGCCGCCGCTCAGACGCTGCTGAAGTTGGGGGCCCCTGGGACATCCACGTCCTGCCCCTTGAGCTCCCTTGTTCCACCGGGCTCATCGCTCCTGCGTGCCGTCCACGGCATCCTGGAGAAGCTCCGCGTGGAAGTGAGTAGCGACACCGATGATGAGCAGAGCATGGTACCCAGCTCCACCACGACGGTGAATGTGGACTGGAGCACCAACAAGAACTTCGTCTCCCAGCTGCATGATGTTGTCTTCCTCGCCAAGGACGGATCAGAGTTGATGGTGAATGCTACACTCACCATCGCTCCTCCATGCGATGCACGTGACGAGCCCACCATCATCATCAACGCATGCAACACCACCGAGGATAGACTCTCCGCCGACTGCGTGTCCAAGGAGGTCTCTACGCTTCGTGTGGCTGGTGTGGCAACGATGGAGATTGGCGCCGATGGTGGCTTCCTCTTCTGCTCCGAGGGCTGCTTGTCCGTCTTGGGCTTCCGCATGGATCAGCTCATGGGGAAGCAGTGCCAGGAGCTGATGCCATCTGGCTATGACCGCATCACCCCCTTCGTACGGAACGCACTGCGGGCGATTGAGAGCGGAGCTCCCTTGCCTGTTGTGGAGAACATGGTCTTCCTCTTCAAGCGCAAGGATAATGCCGTGGTGAAGATGCCCGGTGAGCTGCGCTGCATCGTGAAGCCCGATGGCTCACTCTTCTCCGTGGTTGCCCAGCTGACTCTCCCTCTCCAGTCGGAGCAGCGACTCAGTGAGCTGGCCATGACGGCCATGACACTCTCCTCCGATGCCGTGGTGCTTGCCTCCCTCAATGGCACAATTCAATGCACAAATCTGGCAGCAACGCAGATGTTTGGTGTGCCCGACGACGTGTCTTTGGTTGGCACCAAGGTCACCAGTCTTCTTGCGGATGAGGAGGGCAAGTCCTTCATTCGTCAGTACCATCGTCACACCGTTTCCACTTACCCAACCACACTCCTGGCGCAGGCCTACAGCAGCGCGAGCGAGGACGATGATGAAAACGTGGCGCAGCCGCACCGATTTTTGGTGGAGGTACTCCTTCGCGAGGTCGCTGATGCGGTGACGCAGGCGGAGAGTGTGGGAGGACTGGATGGGTCAGCCCTCCTCCTCGTCCACTTCCGCAACGTGGAGCAGGAGCAGTCCCTCCTTCAACAAAAGAAGATTATCCAGACCGCACTGGAGTTCTCCTTCCATGCCGTTATTGTGATCAACGCCGGAGGCATCATCAGCCTGTTTTCTGAAGTGGCCGAGGACTTCTCTGGCGTTCCAGCCGACATGGCCGTTGGCCGCGACGTCACGTCACTGCTGCTCTTTGAGGAGGACGGCCACTGGCTTAAGTCCTCCATCACAGACCTGCGCCGCAAGGGCCAGACGGAGCTCCTCCAAGCCCCTCGACGCGTGCGCGTCAAGCACTACGAACCCGATGAAAATGGCCTGGGTCCCGTTGCACGTACCACCACAATGGAGATGACCGTCTTTGAGCTCCACCTCACCACCGCTGACTCCAGCTTTGAGTTCGTGATGTATCTCAGCCGTCTGGATGAGTAAGTAATGATGGTGGAACACACAACGTGGAGCATAATCCTACACAGGAACTATAAACAACGAAGGAAATGTGGATGTGTGAAAACACAACACAAAACACAGTTTCTTCCATTCTTCCTCCTCCTCTTTGACCAGTGAGTGACGCTGCTGGTGAGTGCGGGTAGGATGGAGGGAGGGAAGCTCTTCTACTTTAGATGATGAAGAGGGGGGTTGGGGAGGGAGGCTGAGGTCGAGCCGGGGGGTGCGGTGGGTATGCGTGCAAGAACAGCATACTCCCCTCCCCTCATCGTACCTACTCTCTTCCCAGGTCGTGCAAAACACACATGACGACTTTCTATTTTTCTGCTAATGCTGGCCCGCGTCATACCCATGTATATACTAAAACTAGCTGAGTGACGGACTCGGATTGGACTCCATTCAGGGTGGATGTCCTAGTGGATAGGCGGGCCAAAACAAAAAAAAAACAAAAAATCATTGCGGAACGCTACGAGTGCTGAGCAACCCATCTCTCACTTCCCCATCCCCTCTCTTCCCTCCATTTTCACGTTGATTATGTGTTTTGGTGCCTTTTTCTATGTTGTTGTCGTCGTTGTTGTTGGTCTTTTTGTGGTCGCGTTGTCCTGTCTGTCATTGTTTTTTCCCTTCTTCCATTCTTTTTCACCACTACACCATATCCTTCATCTGCGACCCGTGTTGCTGTTTTCGATGAACCGATGCATGGAGCATTTTTGGTGCTCCACAGCATCCCCTACAGTTCCCCCCGACATAACTCAGCTTTCATATGCACGCCGTTGTGTGCTGTGGCGATTGGTGTACGATGAAGACGTTCTGCACACTGCATCTACTCTACTTTGTGCCTGAATCCTCTTCGCTCCTTCCTCTCTTCTTTTTTTTTCCTGCCGTTGTTTTCAGTGGCCACAACGCCTAGGCCTCACTAGGTTGGCATAGTGCACGTTGCTGTAAAGGTTGGCATCGTGTGCCGTTGAGTGCGGTACTCAGCCTTGCGTTGCTCGAGTTCCAGCATAGCAGGCAGTAGGGTCCCTTCTTACCTTCTCTTTGACTGCTGTTATATACACGCAGAACACTTTTTTTTCTTTTGCTGGACTGTGTGTGTGTGCGTGTGTGATGAGCCAACCAGTCATTGTATCACTCCCTGGCCAGCGACAGGCAAAGGCCTCGCAAGCAGTGTGCCGTCAGCAGTACGGGGGTAGCGGCGGCATTGCGCGCGTGGCTCCACGTCGTGCGAGCTCATCCGTGGAAGAGGGATTTGGAGGAACCCCAACGGGTGAGCGGCCTCCATCTGCGACAGGAAGTAGCGGAGAAATGCCGGCCGCTGTGCCACCACCACCACCACGAAATCACGTAGAGAATGCTGAGCCACAGCCACAGCTTGAGCGTTCGCCCGCTCACGATACCGTGAGTGTTGCTGACCCTCCAACAATAACAACAACAACAACGGGCAAGACCAATGCATCGCGTGAGGAGCATCACAACACACATGCTACACACTCGAAGGTCCCGCATTCACATCACAGCAAGCAACGTCCAACCTCCCCTGATCCATGGGCGGAGACTGCCTATACGCCTAGCTGCTCTAGCAATGACAGTAGCGATGTGAAGAGTGATGATGATGATGATGATGTGCGCAGACCTCGCCAACCCAGGACCCCGCCCTCCCCCATTCGTGATAGCCGGTGCTCCTGCAGCTACTCGGGGGAGGACGAGGATGCCATGTGGAGGTCTGTCAAGCCACAACTTAGCGGTGCAGCCCCGATCCGCCCAACTCCACCACCTGAACGCGTGCATAGCCTTCATCCCACCAACTCCCCTCGTTTATGCTCTCCCATGCTTCATGAAGTGGCGGATGCTGAGGTGCCGCGAGTCCCCATCACACCCCTCGCCGATCGTCTAACACTGCAGCGCTTTGGCTGCTGTGTCTTCTTCTTCCCAACCCCCTTGGTGTCGTGGCTCTTCCCCTTCATCGGCCAAGTAGGCATCAGCAACGCCGAGGGCACGAAGCTATACACCTTCGAATCCAAGTACTTTGTACGAGAGGAGTACCTGAGTGAGGTGCTGCACCTCATCTTGGAAGAACCTTCAGCAGCCCCGCCAACCTCAGCGCCGCGACTGGAGAGGCGTGGGGCCTCTCCCATGGCCTCACGCACGGCTCACCTCAGCAGCCCATCCAGCCGACTGCCTGACATGGGGGATGCGGCAGCCCGTGCCAAGGCAGCAGGGCACCGCGATGCCACCCGCGTGCGTGTGTGGGACCTGAAGCCGCTGTTGATGGAGAGTCGGGGGAAGCGGGCGAAGCGCCTCCCCCTGGCTGCCTCACTCTCCAGCTCACCGGTGCATTCGCTCGACCCTGCCGAGCTCTGCGCGCGCTTCCACGATGCCATGGTGCATCGCTACGGAGCCCGATACAGCAAGCTCTTCCGCAAGGGCTTCCCTGGCCCTAGTGGCTCCCAGGAGGACAGCAGCGAAGAGGCGGAGAGTGCCATCAACACGAGTGGTGATTTTGGGGTGGCAGATTCGATTGGGCTCGCCAGCAGTGACGGGGATGACGATGCCTATGAGCTACTCGATGGCCCCACCGCGCGCTTCTTCAATCGCAGTCTTCAGGCCTCCATTGCCATCTTCCGTGGCAGTCCAAACGGCAGCAACTGCGACTCGGCAGACCTGCTCTTGCAGTCTCGTAGCAGCTTTTCATTTGTGGGCTTTGTACTGGAGGCGTGCAGCATTGGCAGCTTGCGTCGTCGCACCAAGACGGTGCCTCTGGCGGATGGAGAGGCAGGAGGAGCTTCTCCGGTGGATTCGCCCACAAAAGTGGTGGAGGAGGAGGAGCTGACGATGCACTGGGGCATGACAAAGCTCCTCTTCAACGTGGCACTCTTTGGTGAATGGAGATGCCGATCATTGCCCAGCCGCTGGAGTTTCGTGCATGCAGGGAGCTATCCAGGATCACTTCTCTTGTGGTGTCTGCTTCTTCTTGGAGTGATGTACGTCTTCTTCTACCCTGCGTGAGGAGTAGTAAGTGAAGAGATGTCAGTTCCTTCCCCTGCAGCGTACACAATTCCCTACTCTTCTATGCCTTTGCACATAGCTGAGTGACGGAGGGAGGGAGGCCACTTCCGTGTGTGTGAGAAGCGGACTTCTCCTACTCCGATCTCCACCGTGCTACTTGGACGGTTATTGTCCATATTCCATCTTTGTTTTTGTGGGTCAGAGAGACTCAGAAAGGGAGGAGCTGTGTGATGTGTGTGTGTGTGAGCTTGTGGGTACGTAGAGTTGTCGTCGTACAGTGCGACGAACGTCGTCAAGGCTACCCTTTGCGGATCATCCATCATCAACAAGGAACAAGAGCATTCACCCCTCAACAGAACAAGGAATTGGCTATTCAAAGAAGAATATCACCTCAATACCCCCCGCCCCCGCCCCTTCTCGTGCGACCTCCGTGTACGATACGCACCCCTCCATGGGTGGTGCCTCTTGCCTATTTACTTGTTCGTGGAGCGGAGCGTCGGACCACAGTTACTGGTATGTACTCCCAATGGTATTCGCATCCCTGTCATGTGCACCCCTTCCATTGCGTTGTGACGAACTTTTGCTCTTGCCTCTTCTTATCTTTTCTGTCTCTCTCTCTGTGTGTGAGTATCTCCAAAGCACATCACTTGGACAGTAGGTAGATAGTTGTCAGCTTTTGCGCCGAACCCTGTTTTGCTAGTTCCCACTTCACAACTTCCCCCCTCTCTTTCTCACGCACACTTTCTTTGGTAGTGTGTTTCAATAGCACCTCTCAAACGTATCCCCCCCATCGGTCCAGATTGTCTTCTACCCCCTGGTAGAACACCTTGGCATCTCCATGGCACTCTCCAACCTTCATAAGCGCGCCATCACCATTGTGTTGGCTGCACCTACCCTTCTGTGGTTGCTGGCGTCCTCAAAGGTGTACGCCGCTGTGGTGGTCTTTATCGCAGTTCTTGTTGGTGGCATTGAGTGGAGCGGCATCAAGCGACACCTCAAAGTTTCGCTGCTCCTCCAGCCCAATGACCTGGAGGGGTCGGAGAAGACCAGGTCATCCCCGGGCAGCGTGGCGGATGCCGCAGACAGCAACAACCCATCGAGGCCAGCCCGACGAACGCAAAGTGGGGCCCTGTTTCCAGCCCTCAAGTCATCGACCATCAATGGGGTTCCGCTGCATCCTGAGGAGTATGCCCTTCCCGTGGTATCCATCAAGTTCTATCAGGTCATCAAGCACCTTGGCTGGGCATGCCTGGTGCTTGCCGCCTATCACAGTGAGCATCTCTTCAGTGTCTTGTCCGCCACCTACTTCATTGTCTTTGTGGTTGTCACACTCACTGCACATAATCAACTGGAGTCAACGGTGCAGGATGCCATTGACAGCCTGTGCGACCGTGTGGATGTTCTTCAGCAGCTCGCCGATCAAGTCACACAGGCCCGCGACGATGTGGTGAAGGCTCAGCGTGAGTACTTCCTCGCCCTGGAGCTGCACATCATCGCGGAGAAGCAGCCCACGGAGCAGTTCTTGGACTTTTGCTTGGATATTTTCGGCTATATTTGGATCTCAGGCATCATCACACCACTGTGCTGCTACTCAATCCCGCGTGTGGGTGTGGCGTGGATTATCTGCACCATGATGGGCAACTTTGCCAATGACATTATGGCTCTGTTGGTGGGTCGTACGTGTGCCCAGCAACGTGATAAGCTCCGTCGCATCTATGATTGCCAAGGGGGAAGCAGCAATGGCGAGCTCGGTGCAGGTGCAAAGAGACCACTTAGTGAAGCAGGTGTACTCCATCGGTTTCTCTTGTCTGGGCCGCACCCGCTCTACTCAGCCATCAGCCCCAACAAGTCGAAGGAGGGCGCCATTGCTGGAGTTCTGGCCAACGCATTGGTCTTTGCGGGAACGATGCAATTCAGCTATGCCTTCTTGGTTGCTGCACCCAGCGAGGACATCATTCACCCATACTTCCAATCATTCGTGGTGTGGTTTGCTCTAGGTGCGGTGATGGGGGTGCTCGGCGTCATTGGAGATCTCTTACAGTCTCTCCTGAAGCGCACGGCTCACGTGAAGGATGCAGGATTTATCATTCCAGGACATGGAGGCATGCTCGACCGCGTGGACGGACTCCTCCTCGTCTTCCCCTTCATGTACTGCACGATCAAAACCATCATGCTCCTCACGTCCGCCGTGGCGGAGCAGCGTTTGATGCCGTAGGCCCTCCTACTATTTCCACTTTCAGGAACTTGTGCTCGGTTGGGGGATGCGGTTGGTAAGCGAGATAACCAACATAACAACAATCATCATCCGTACTCAGACACCAAACCCAGACGACGAATGCACCTCCTCTCGTGCTGCACACCCAATGGCAACACACACACACATACAGAAGGAGGTGATTGACTGAGCTGTTGCCTCTCAGCCGTCCCCCTGCACGCCGCTCCCCCATTCCGCACCCCAACCTACATGGTTCCCGTGGATGGCTTTTTGTTTTGTAGTTAAGTGATTCGTCGACATCATTGTTCCGTGCGCATGGAGTCTTCCGCTCCATCACCTACCCCCCCAACGCATTCTATACCACGCATACGCACACACACACACACACATCGCACTCCACATCCCACATCCCTTCTCTCTGCTATGTCTGGAGGTTTTTGGCGTATCTTGTTCGTGCCACTGCCAACCTGGCACGAAAATGGCCGTCCATCTCGCCCCTCTTTTGACTGGCTCACAACACCCGCACCACTTCGGGCAAGGAATACACCTCCTGAAGTAGGCATTGCGCCGATTGCCCCAACAACGGACTTGATATTTTTCCTGTTATATAAAAAGTGCATCCCTCCAAGCTTGGATGTGATCGTGGAAGGCGTAGTAGTCTGTGTGCATCAGTGCGCTTGTGTGCCAGAACACCAGCCGTTGTGTGGTGCTCTATCTATCTTCTCCTGCCGACAGGGGGTGAAACAAGGGTGATACTGTTCCCCCATCTGCCCCTTCTGACCTTAGTCTTATGCGTCGTTCCTCACCACGCGCACAAGGAAACAACGTGCCGATTATTTTTCTATCTTCATCTTCCAACACACCAACCTATTCAACGTCGACGTGCAGCAAATAACATACCCAAGTGGAGTACAACAGGTGAGGGGAAATGCGGTCGATACTTGCTCCTGATTCAGATTCCCCTACATAGTTGCTGCTTTCTATACAACGTGGAGATGGAGGTATGCTCATGTGTGCGTGTGCATCAATCTTCTTCTCCTCTCGTTCGGTCTATCATTTTCAGATATACTTGTGTCCTTACACACCCACACACAGATTATTATACAAGATATGGCAATGCTATCTCCTATCACGATCAGCGCAGATGTGCAGCAGCTGCATGAGCAAATTTGGCAATTCCATGAGCGCGTGGATAGACTTCAGCGCATGTCTGCCACGGCATCGACGATCTTAGAACGCGCGTCCAACGGAGGCATGCTTCCGACCAACATTGAAGCACAACTCCGCGCCACATCTACTCACACCGGAAAGAAGGGGTATCGAAAGATTCTAAAGCTCAAGGCCTTCAATGCACATGATGTGCTGGGCATGGAGACCACCTACACCACCTCCGCACCGCCCCCGACGGTGTCCAGGCGCAGCGTGGATACTTTCCTTCAGTACATGTCGGCGGAGGAGGTGGATGACTGGAACCGTGCCTTCAGCACGAAGGAGGAGGGCGGCGTCAATTCAACCAGTGAGCAAGACAACGCAACGCGGCTGCTCCATCATAACCCACTTGATGATGAGGAGGAGTCACTGACTGACACAGAGAGCGAACAGGCTGGGTCCCACGAGGTGTCGGACGAAAGTACATGTGCAGAGGAGGACTCACGGGTGAAGGCAACAGAGCGGGAGCTCTTCGAGACCTTCTCACGTGCGGTCGTGAGTCCCATCGTGGCCGCTGAGGTTGGACGTGCGGTGGCGGACCGCGCGATTAGCTTTAACGATTATGGAGGTGGTGTGGTGGCACATGAGGCGGCTGCTATAAGGGAGGGTCGCCAGCCTCCACATGTCGTGGGCACCTTGCGTGATCGCACCACGGCGCACAACATGAAGGATGACGATGCGGTGCTACATATACAGGAGTGCCAACGTGGTGAGGTACCGGCCTACTTCTTATCCACCTACCGTCCTTGCGCATTCGATGCCCCCATCTCGCCCAGTGAAGTCCGCCGACGGCGCTTCTTCCGTCGGATGGCATACAACCTCATCCTCTCCAACCGAGTCACCGCGGAGCAAAATGCCAACACCGCGCGAGCACATGAGGTTTACACTCGTCGCATATACGGAACCTGCCGTACCATCATCCATGAGCTGAGGGAGGGCATGCTACGTGGAGATCAGCTCACACGGGCGCTGCGGGATGTCGAGCGTGAAGTGCTCGGGGAGTACCTTATGGACCCTGGCACTAGCCTGCGTATTCCACGATTGCAGCTACTGTGCGCCAACCCATCATGCGCCGTGGCCTTTTCGGTCTCTCTGGCACAAGTGATGTGCCGACGTTGCGGCCAGTTCTTTTGCCCACGATGCACGTGCCAATGGGCGATTGGGCCAGACGTTCATGTCTTGAATGCCGCACACAACTATGAGCGTCGAAGTCTAGGGTGGGAAACGGTGTGCGCAAAGTGCTGGGATGTATGCCTAGAGGAGGAACAACGCGTACGAGACAAGCTGAAGGATGCCATTGCCCGTTACACTGAACACGATGCAACAGGTAGCATGGAGAACGACGACCACACCAACGACTGCACCGTTGGTATCGTCAATGACAACCCCATCGCCTCACGGCGAGTGAAGGAGCTCGCCGGTATGTCCTTCTCCACCGGACTACGTCTGGCGATGGTGGAGGGCATCTTCTGCGCCACCCCAGAGAATCCACGCCTCAGCGACAACTACGCTCCTTTCTATGTTGGTGCGGCAGAACGAAGCCTCTCACGCATGGCGGCGACCTTATCCCACCTCCTTCCATGCATGAGCCAACGCGGAGCGGAGCTGCTTCGCTTTCTCCATGGCAATAAACACCGCCCACCCGCAATCATGAGCTGAGAGGGGACGATGAATGCCTGCCACACAACTCCTCCCAATGATGGCGCGACACCTCGATCTTTCTTCATATCCCACTCCTACGGAACATATATAGTCCCCCTTCCCACCCGCTGCAACGTAGGCTATGACTCCCCCCCTCTCGAGAGATGTGAGCGACTTCCCTGGCTGTGCGTGCGTGTGAGAGTGCTATAAGGTTGAGACAGAAATATTCTTGTCTTTTTTTTTCCGTAGCTATGTTACGTGGCTCATGGCGTATGTGCTTCAGCTATTGACAGCAACTCTCCGCGACTACCACAATCTACACGCAATCAACCCCCCCCTCTCACCGGGAGACCGACGATGTTTTCCGATTTTTTTTTTGAGAAATTTTGTGAGTGGGTGGAGGCCACATGATTGTGTCTTTCTTCTTTTCTTTTGTTGATTCCCGTCTTTTTTTCAATTACTTTTGGCCTCAGTACTGTGGTGAGGTGACCGTCAACGCACGCACGCACTTCCTCCCTCATTCTTTATAATGATCTATCTTCGGTGACTTGCGACACAGCACACCACGGTGATGGTTGATGCACATCGCACCTGGTTACTCTGCAGCGAGAGACACATACACACGCACACACACCGATCCTCGTCATGCTCTTCTTCTTCCTTTTTCACCCCTTTCTTCTGTTTCCGCTCGTTTGTTGTGCGTGTTACTGTGCTCATCATGTGGTAGGGTAGGGATCCCCTGACGCTTCCCACACTGAATTGGATCTACCGTAGATTATCTAGTAGCACTGCCGTACATCCCATTCATTCAACCCAAACATCACTCACACACACACACACACACACACACACACGCTTCTCCCTGCTCACTCTGGTCATTGTCTGCCACGTACACACAGGCTTTGGGGAGAGACATCCGTTGTTTGGTGAAGAGTTGCGCAGATTTGTTGGTTCTCTAGACATGATGCATCCCTCGGCGATGGATCCACTGCGGCAGCCTGCCCCGTACACTGGTGCTGCTGCTGCCTTCCCGCCAGCCCCCCACGTCCTGCAGCAGCCCATCTCAAGTTCTGCTCCAGTACCATCTACTCTCCCGCCACCACCTACACGCTCAGCAGATGCCGCTATCCCCTCCGATCCAAACACACAGTCTGCGCAGGCCTTCATGCAGGAATCCATCGACGGCAGCCCATCCTACTTGATGGCACGGCGCCAACATCTTCCGTCACGGACGCAGCGTGCGGCGGCGTCCATGGGTGCACCTCCAGAGCTGCCAGGACGTCAAGCAACGATGGCAGAGTTTTCCGTTGGGCCGCCACGCTATCAGCGTCGCGTGGCACTGCTTCTTGGCCTGACCCTCTTTGGTGTGTTGCCGCTCATGTCCTCCTTCTCCCTCACGGTGCTGCTGTGCTGGGGAATGGTGCTCTACATGCTCGACTACCAAGGCTACACCGTGGCGACTGTGTGGGCCATCCCCTGTGCCGCCGTCAGCTTCTGCGGTGCTGTGGCCCTTGCCAACCTGCACGTCGCCACCACACAACTTGGTCCTGTCTTGATGCTACTGAACCTCCTAGGAGCCATGCTCGTCACGGTCGGGGCGGCACTGTTGCACTTCCGCTACCTTCAAGAGATGTACCCCCATCACGTCTGTTGGATGGAGCGTGCGGTGATGAATTTTGCCCCGGTCTTCTCACTGCCATCGTTGTACTCAACGTCCACCGCCTTGGTTGGATCGCGCTACGCCCCCTTTTGCCTGCTCGTGGCGGTGTGCGCGGAGCACTACGCCTTCTTTTGCCCACTACGTAGCAGCTTCCTCACCGCCTTGGTTCTTCCATCGCAGGTGGCGGAGAAGACGGGGGAGTCGGAGGAGGCCACCAACAGTCTCGAGGCCCAGGAGCGGCCGAGCAGCGCCGAGGAGCGATGCCGTGTGCCACAGCAAATGAATGAGCGGCCAGAGGCCATTCTCTTCACCGTGTTGGTTCTTCTTCTTCCTGTCATGGTCTACAACGCGGTGCAGAGCGACTGGGACTCGTACATCTTTGCCAACTTACTCAACTCGTTGGCCTTGTTTTGTGGCTCCATCACCTACCTCTGCCTAGACATACCACGTTCTCTGTGGTTTCTCGTACCCCCTCCCCACGCCGGGGATGACGAGGGGGTCTATCTCCAGTACGACCCCGCCGGCATTCTGGACTTCACCCGGCTCTACGGAACACGCATCATGGCCTCTTCTCTCTTGGTGGGGCTCCATTGGGCCACCTACCGCATCTTGTGCTCGCGCTACGCCTACGTCTTCAGCCCGTTGCCCTCGCCCTACAACGCCCTAGGCCTCCTCCTCTTCTTTTATCTAATCCTCTTCGTGGCCCTCGAGATCAAGCGTCTGGCACGAGAGGATAGTCGGCGGTCTGCCACCCGGACCACCGTCTTCACACGCAATCAGGCCTACCTGAACGAGACATTGATTGCCCGTGCACCATGCCTGACGGCTGCCATGGGTGCCACACTTACCTTTGGGTGCATCACGGGTGCCCCCGTCTTCTTCATTTGCCCCTCCATCGTGAGTGTTGGTGCCTTCAACGCCTTCCTGATTGACCGCACCAACGCGGCACCCATGATCACCTTCACCTTGATGTCAAGCCTGTTGCTGCTGTGGTGGATGTCGCGAACCTACTCCTTCATGGTGGTGGATTTGCGTCTGTTGGGCCAGACTACCGTGATGCCCACACCACTCATGGCGGGAAGTGTGTTGTGGTGCTACTTCCTGAGCTGCATGAGCTTCACCGTGGCCTTTAGCTCCATCACCTTGCCCTTCACCGCGATCCTCATTCTCCACGCGCTGCAGCTGACGTGGGTGGAGCACATTCTCTATTCCCAGAAAGAGGAGAATGCCTACCCGGCTGGCTACGTCCTCCTAACCACCGCGGTTGGGATGCTCATGGCGCGCAAGCTCCTGCACAATCGCGTCCTCTCGTCTCTCTCCGCCGCTGCGGTGGGTGGGTGCTACCTGGCCAAGCTCCTCACCTTTGTGGTGGAGGTGACGAGCTCCTACTACCCTGAAAATGGTGAGATGCCCGTGTTGTTGGCCATGGAGTTTGGTGGGTGCTGGTGGATGGCCTATGGCATCAGCAGCATCGCCATCTACTTTGAATGGGAAGAGAAGATTAAGCCATCTCACCTCCCGCAGCTGCTCCACCTCTACGTGGCGTGCTGCGTTGGATTTGCCCTCCTCACGGTACGCAATGCCCAGCGATCTGCCTATGACTTCATCACGCAGAGCTACTCCACCCTCTGGGACCTTCCCATGGTTGGCACCACCGCCATCACCGTGGCGTTGCTCTCTGGCCCTTTCCTCTACCGCCACTGTGAAGTGCATGCCTGCACGGCCCACCTACTCCGCTTTGCCCGTCTCTGCGCCGTGGGTGGCATTTTCTTGCTCATTGTGGAGCCCGCCAAGCTGGAGCAGCCCGTGGTATCTCCCTTTGACTACGAGCTGCCCGGGTGTGAGCGCGGACGGCTTGCCACCTTCATTGGATTCATCTTGTTGGCTGGAAGTCGCGTGCTACCGCTCTACCGCCTACCCACGATGCCACGTGTTGGCTACTGGGGCCTCACATCCATACCGCTGGCACTGGGCATTGCGAGCTCCTTGCCCTACCCGACCGTCTCTGTCTTTGTGTGCTTGGTTGGCTTCGTGGCGCTGAGCCTCATCTCCATTGATCTCGCGCACTACCACAACGTTTCTTCAGTGGAGTCGCTTATTGTCTTTGGCTTGTCGGTGAGCATGATGCTGGCAGCCTTGGTGTCCTTGGGCCGCATTGACTTGCAAGCCGCCTCCCGTGGCAACATCTCCGTCCTGTGGGAGCTCCACGAACAAGGCCGTTTGCGTCTCTTCTCCATCATTGCCGTGGTGCACCTCTTTGTGGCCATCATGCTCAAGGCTCGCCTGAGCCAGATGCCCCTTCTTCCACGGAGTGTGCTCATGACGGGAACGACGGCGTCCCACGTTGGCATCGTCTGCAACTACGCGGTGTTGCTCTCGGTTTCCATCTTCAGTGCCATCAACTTCTGGGGCAATGACAATGAGCCAGGACTCTACGTGATGTTCTCATTGCTCCTGATGCTGCTCGTCAATGATGAGACCCTCTTTGCGGACCTCCACCTCGCCAACTACCGCTACTTCCCTACCGCCATTTATAGTGTGGCTGTGCTGTGGCTCTGTACCTTGCAACATGGATGGTCCATCTCCTCGCAGAGTGTGTGGTCTACGAGGATGGAGAATGTGTGGTGGGGTGCCATCACACTCCTCCCGACTGTGCCATCTCAAGTTTCGCTTCTCATGAGCCTGTGGAGCGTTGCCCAGAAGCGAGCCCAGCCAAAGATGGCCGTGAGCTTCATGCACATCGCCATCTGCGCCATCACGCTGCTCTTCACGCAGCGGAAGACGGTTCAGTGGATGGCCATCGTTTGTATCTGCGGGCAGGCGCTGCGCGTCTTCTCGACCACCGCACCGATGCGGCCCCAGCGACGCGCTGGGGTGGTGCCACCATGAGCTGGGTACTGAGCACCCTCAACGTGAAGATGATGCTTCACTTCACTTCGTGCGCTGATCTCCTCCTCAATCGTAATAACCCTTCGACCGCTGAGCCGTGTGCAGACTCGATGAGACCAACAACCCACACACACGTGCATATCATGATTAGCCATGTTCTTGTTGTTGTTGTACTGGTATATGTGTCCTTCTACTTCCACCAACTATTCTTGTGTGCTTGTGTGTGTGTGTCGTAGCCTACCTACCTTTCCAACTATAGATGCCCATCCGTCCTCTCTATGAGTGGGAGCAGACGGTTGAGGATGTGCTCATCAAGGCCACCTTGAAGGGCTATAGAGGCAAGGGCAAGATGGTCAGCATCATCATCGCCGATTTTGTAGTGACGGTGAATGCCACGCCCTACCTGCTCATGCTAGACACCCTGCACGAGCTGGATCCAGAAAAGAGCACCTACCACTTTGAGGATGAAGACGATGCGGCGGTGGTGCACCTGAAGCTGCGCAAGAAGGTGGTTGGCGAGACGTGGGATGCCTTGTGTGTGTCCATGAGCAAGGCGCAGCTGCTGGAGCGTCGTGGGGCCTCGCTGAAGCGGGAGGAGGAGCGGTACAACCAAAAGTTAGATGCACGTGCTGGCCAACTCAAGGCGGAGTCGCGACGCATGACGGAGGAGCAGTGGGAGGTGGAGAAGAAGCAACGTCAGGTGATTGAGGGCCGCGTGGAGATGGAGAAGACAGAGGCAGAAGAGGACTTGTACTCGTGGGAGGAACAACAACAACAACAAAAGAGCAAAGACCTCCCAGCCACTCCGGCTGACATTGCTCGTGGTGCTGCTGCTGCTGCTGCTGCTTCCCAACCTGCAGCGGAGACGTCGGGTGTTGTTGCGGCTGCAGATCCGCAGATTCGTCACTTCGAGACCACCAACATCACGATTGATTTTACGCCCAAGTCGCTGACCCTCCCGACACGCTCCCGCGGAGATGAGGAGTACTACCGTCAGAGCCGCTACAAGCCTGTCTCGATTGAGGATAGCCCCATGTTTTGGAAGCACCGGGCAGACAGCTTCTACAAGGAGCACAGCTGGAAGGCGGCGGTGGAGGCCTACTCGGAGTCCATCAAGCGCGATGGCGTCTTCCTCACTTGTGTGATGGACCGCGCCGCATGCTACCTCCACCTGATGGAGTACAGGAAGTGCATCGACGACTGCACCTTGGCGCTGACGATGTTGGCCAACACCCCGGCGAGTGAGATCACCCAGGATAGGTACCGAGGGCTCATGACGAAGATCCATGCCCGACGTGGGGCGGCGTACTGCTGGAGCGAGGATCTCAAGAGCGGTGTGCAGGATCTGCGCATGGCGGCGGCCTACCGCGACCCCAACGAGGACCACGATGTGGAGCAGGACCTCCAGCTCATTGAGAAGCTGATGGAGGAGCGTGGGATCGTGGAGGATGAACGGGATCCGCAGCAAACACGGATGCAGGAGGCCTCCGCCCACTACTACCACAACAAGTACGAGGAAGCCGTGGAGATGTATCAAGCCATCCTGGAAGAGAACCCCTACCACCCACATGGACGCAGCAACTTAATTGCTACTTTCCTCCACATGGGCCGCTTCCGTGAGGCGCTGGAGGAGTGCCAGAAGCTCATTGCATTCTGCGGGGAGGTGGCCGATGCGCTGCAACAGCGTGCGGGCGGAGATCTGAACCAAGCCGACCGCGGCGATAGCGATGATGAGGATGAGGAGATGTTGGAGGACGAACGCGTGGCGGGTGAGGGAGATGAGGACAACCGTGATGATCTCGTGCGGAAACATCGTGCGGCTTCACGCAAGATTGCCGAGAATAGTGCTCACGTGTATTTGCTGCTCAAGACCTACGTACGTGCCTCCTCCGCCTTGTGTGGGATGCACCGGTACCAGGAGGCCTACCCGTACCTGGAGAAGGCGGTGCAGATTGCTCCCTACGACAATGATCTCCGCGAAGACGCCAACCGCCTCATTGAGAAGATCCGCATGGATACCTTGGTCTCGGCATCGAGCATGTCAGCGCAGAAGAACGCAACACCTGCTCCGGCGACGGTGGCGGCGTAGATCATCATCATCATCATCACCATCATCATCATCATCACCGTCCATCTTCCATCCTCCATGCCAACGCTTTTGTGCTTGAAGGAGAGAGAGAGAGAGAGAGAGAGAACGTGCTATTGCCGTTGCCGATGTGCATCGTGAGACTCATCCTAATGACTGATGCCATGTTGGCATGGAGCAGGACTGGTGAATGTGCCTGGAACCATGGAGATGAGCTCTAACTTCTCTTCTTCTTCTTCTTCTCCTCTTGTGGTAGGCACCCTCATCATCATCATCATCATCCCACTCAGTCTCCACGTGGCGCACTGAAACAGATTGGATGTCTATGCAGGAGGAGGTGGAGGAGCTGGGCCAGGATGAGATGCTCACCGGGGCAGAACTCCTGCTGCGCATGGAACAGCACAACAGTGAGCAGCTGAAGCATGTCACTGAGAGGTTGGCGAGCTACTCGAAGCTCCACGCAGACGTGCTCTCCTTCCCTAGCCAATGCCGACGAGAGGTGCTGGCGCCAGTGGCGGGTGGTCTGGCGTACTTTGAGGCGGAGATCACGTCAACCAACAACTTTCTTGTGCTCCTCGGAGATGGTTGGTTCGCCGAGCGCAGCGCGACGCAGGCGGCGGAGATTGCGGATCGCCGTGTTGCGTTCCTTCGTCGAGAGATGAAGGTGCTCTCCGAGGAGCGCGAGATGTTGCAGGCGCGCCGTACCATGTTTTCATCGGAGGTGGAGGCGAAGATGGCTCCGTCATGTGGCATCACGCCGAGCAGCAAGGTTGGCAGCTCTGCCGCTGAACCGTCGATGGAGGAGCTCGCCACCTTTGATGAGCTCGATGAGCTCACGGAGGCGGAGCTCCTGGAGATTGAGGCGGAGCTGGGCGAGGACGGGATGGAGGATGATGAGCTCATCGAGCGACTCATGACGGAGCGCATGATTGCCAAGAAGGAGAAGCGGATGCAGGTGGAGATGCAGCGGCGTCAGGTGCCGCAGCCCAGCCCTGCACCCACCACCACACCCACTCCAGCCACCACGAAGCTCTACGCATCGCCAGCTGATATAGGGCGTGGCGCAGTGGCCATGACGGAGGCATCGCCCCAACCATCGCACCCAACAACAACAACAACAACAACTACACCATCGCCGTCACAACCAGGCGAAGCAAAGAAGGTGCGCTTTGATCCGTCCATTGTGGCGGAGGAGGAGGCCAAGACGAAGACGGCGATGGCGGCCCCACCAGCCGCACCTTCACCAACCAGTGCCACCATTGTGCTGGGTGATATTGTTGAGCACCGCACCGCCACAAACACGCCAGCCACGGAGCTGCCGTCCATGGCGCCAACCAAACGGAAAAAGTCTCGCTTTCTTCAGGAGCTGGAGGGAGACGAGTGACGGAAGACGCACATGATCTGCACGTGCCAGCTCATTTGTGCTGTGCGTGAGAACACACAGGTGTGTTGGCTCGATTGGCGTTGTCACGTGGGACGTATTTGTTGTTGTTGTTGTTGTCGTGGATGCTTAATTGCACGTGCTGTGCTTCATCACGCTACTACTACTATCTCTCGCAACTGCAGCCAACTCTGAGGCTGAATGTGGTCCTTCATGCATCTACACAAACACAACTCATCCTCATTTTCCTGCAACTTTTGTCTCTGTGTTCTTCTTTTTTTTTTTTTAAAAAAAACACTTTTCTAAGTTGTTGTTCTTCTTCCCAACTTCCGTGCCTACTCCACAACCACCCCAAACACCCCCCAACCACTCATCATCATGGACTTCATGAAGGAGGCTGAGTCTGAGGCGATGGATCACCGCTCGCAGCTCGAGTCCCTCGCCACCGATGCGAAGGACGCCTACGAGAAGCACGAAGATGGCGGCAACGGCGGCGATGACAATAACAACAACAACAACGGCGGTGGCGGTGGCCTTTCCAGCATGTTTTAACTGAAGAACATCCAACATGGTCTTCCGTAGATCATAGGTTCGCCTCATCAACGTTGATGGAGGAGAACTTATGTTGGTTGGTTGGGCGGAGCACACGTGAATCTCTCCTCCTCCTTCCATCTCCATCCTTATGAGGCCCGACAAACTGCGACGCGCGGAGAACGAACGAGGATGAGGAGGTGATGGTGTCTCCGCCTGCTCACGCTATTCTTTTTTTTTTCTTCTTTTTTTTCTTTTTGATCATCATCCCTCTTTGTTGTTTCTTCCATCAAACTCAGACTGAATGCCAACAACGTGACGAGCATCCTTCACTGCTTGCGTGGGGCACTTCCTTGATGGATGATGTAGTGTGCTCCCACTTCACCATAACAACGTGGTGATGTGGGTTGGCGGACTGCACCACCATCATGGGTGGGATGAAGCTTACCCCCGCAGCAGCGAGAGAGAAAAAAAACACCGCTCAGACTTTTTTTTGTGTTGTCTTGTGGCTGATGGAGCGACCTCGTTAGCCACAACAACCGCTGCAGCAACGGATTCCGCCCGTGCGTGGAGATGTGCTCTCTTGTGCAGGAAGAGAGAAAGAGATGGGTGCCACACGTGGTCATGCTTCGACGCACATACACTTCTTTTCTCATCTTGTTGTTGTTGTTTTTGTTGTTTAGAAGTAATTTGTTACAGCATTCTCTCCCCTACACACATCTCTCCACAGAAACTCACAATGGGCCTGATGGATGAATTGAAGGAGGTTGGCTCCGAGGCCATGGACCACAAGGAACAGATTGAGGAGGGCGCAAACAAGGCGAAGGAGGAGTACCAGCAACACGAACAAAACCAAAACAACGGGGATGACGATGATGGCAAGGCCACTGGCTGCTGCTAAAAGAACAACAACAACAACATCCCTTGCCCTCTGTGTGCATCGTGAATGATTGTGGCTGAAGCGCTTCTTCTCTCCTTACACATCTTCAGCATATCCTCCTTCTACTAACTATTGTGTGCTCCACGGAGCACTGCCACGTCCGTCCAACACCTTTCCCCCCAAAAAACAGCGTGTGTGTGTTGTGCTTCTATTCACGCAAGCTTTGTACGTACTGATTGCAGAGCCAACGCACATGGATCATTCTGTATGTATATGTGGTGAGTGAGAGACGTCCGCCTCAACACCTCATTTCTTCTTCTTTTGATGATGTGTTCCTTCTTGCGTGGAGAGAATGCACTGTGCGTGCGTCGCTTGCCCTCTACCTGCAAGCAAATGTGCGCCATCCTGACTCTTCACTTCATGATTATCTCATTGCTCTACGGTGTGTGTGTGTGTGCGTGGGTGTGCGGGTGAATCTCCTGCCTGTGTTCCACGTCCTATGTCATTCATGTTCTTCTCACATGCCCATCACTACTTCTTCTTCTTCTTCCTACTACTTCTTGCTGCTGTGTGTATCTCACCCACACCTACACACACACCTACATACACCTATACACGTACATACTCCAGTCACACACACATTGCATAGATGACTTCCCCCGCTGGTCGGACGGCCAGCGCACCGCCCAGTCCCGCCCACGGAGGCCGGCCTCACGCGCGGCAGCCCTCGCGACGCGGATCGGCGGGTGGATGGACGGAGGGAGAAGCTCACACTGACCTCCCGATTGCGTTGGCGCTGCTCTTCATGGCCATGGAAGAGTTGGATGGTGAGCATGCCACACAACCATCACCAAACCCGCAACGAAGTCATGTGGCACTGCGGCATCTTCTCTCCATCATCTCAGCCTCTCGTGCACGAGCGCGGCGTGTGGCGGAGCAGGAGCGACTGGAGGAGGTGGAGCGCCGTCGATGTGACGCGCTGTACGAAGGTGGGATTGAGCGACGTGGTCAGTTCCAGAAGTTTGTGGAGGAGTACGCCCAACACAAGGAAGCCGAGGAGCTGCGGGGTTGCTCCTTCACGCCCATCATTTCACCACACGCACGCCGACTGCAGCGTGAGCCAGAGGACTTTGCACAGCGCTGCCAGTCGTGGAAAGTGGCTGCGGAGCAACGTCTCGTGGAGAAGTACCGCTCCGAACACAGCTTCACACCAAAGATTGTCAGGCGGGCGCGTGCCACAACATCCATCTCCATCAGCTCCACCCCAGCCTCTCGTCTGCTCGATGAGCTCGACGGTGGTCATGGCAACAACAAGGCTCCAACATCCTGTGAGTTGGGCAGCGCGGTGAAGCCACATGGAGGAGCTGCCTCGGAAACGTCTCCGACTAGCTCCCGACGCCATCGTGGTGCCGCCACGGATCTTCATCAAGCCGTGGATGCCACACATGCATTCCGCCCGCTCATCACCACAACTGCTCGCAAGACTGACCGCTTCTTCCAGCAACTACGTCAGGAGGTGGAGGAGCACTCATCACGTGCCGATACATCTGAAGCTGCCATGGACGGCTTTCTCACTCCGGTCCATCCAGACTTTCTCGCCACCGCCGCGAAGGCGGTGATGGTTGATGATGATGATGATGCAGAGCTTGATCATCCACCACAACGCCACACCGCCGTACCTCACCATCTTCTTCTTGCCACAACTCCACCTGCTCCATCGCCATCGATGCAGAGGCACTTAGACCGTGTCGCGGAGGACCTCCAGCGACGTGCTGCCGCAACACCAAAACTTCGCCCAACACACGCAGCTGGTCCAGGTGGTGCCGTACTGTGTTTACGTACATCAGCACAGGGAGAAGGAGATGGTGCACGTGCAGCGTGTGGGAAAGATCTCTTCGATGCGCAGACGGGGCAGCTCCTCTTCTCCCCCGATGCCCTGCCGTCCATGTACCGAGATGGCGCCCTCGTGCCATTTAATCAGCTCAACCGGAAGGAGCGCGCAACGCTGCTGGATTCGCTGATGGCGAAGGGCCAGCACATGGCGGTGATGCGCATCCATCGCTTCCTACAACGCCAACACCAAACACACGCACAGGGCCAAAGAAGTCAGTCTGCCTCACCGGCACATGGCGGGGAGGTGGCGGCGCGATTGGCCACGCGGCGTACACCGCGACGCCAGCTGCCGTCTTCACGCGTCGAGGAGGAGCCCTGCACCTTCCAGCCATCCATCTCACCACGGAGTACGGAGTTGGCGGAGCGTTGGCGGAAACGTAGCCATGAAAAGAAGGCCCCAGCCGCTCCACAGAGCTCCACCGCACCGCAAGCGGAGATGTTGCGCGTACGTACATCGAGTGCTGCTGCCTCACGTAGCATGATTGCCCGTGGTGAGGTGTGGCTGCAGCGGAAGGAGGTGCGCCATTCCCGGGCAGTGGAGCAGAAGCAGGAGGAGGAGCTAAGAGACTGCTTCTTTGCCCCACAACGGGCTGCCGTGCATGGTGCAGTGCCCATGGAGCACGTGAATGCCATGGCCGATGCCAGCACACTCCGCCTCGTGAATGAGCTGCAGAAGTTGCGCAACATGGCCGTCCATCGTGACCCTGCTGCACCCCAAATAACACATCATCATCATCATCATCAACTAGCGCCAACTCACTCCACGTCTCCACGAAGGAGGGCGGCCATTGCGGCGGATTCAGCTGCCGTTTCCACGCCACGTCTGAAGTGGGGGAGCACCGAGAGCTCACCGCAGCCACAACCGCAGCCGCGTCGAGCACATTCTGCCGCAGTTGGCCGTGGAGGAGGTGTGCCAAAGGCCCTCTTCCCATCTACATCGCAGATGAGCATCTACGCGGATAGCCGCTGGTCGGTGGAGAATCCGTGGGCGGCGGTGGATGCGTACAGCGACGTCTTTCTCTGCCGCACACCCATGAAGGAGGTGTAGGTGGATGAGCTATGCCACGCACGCAAGCACGCGTCCTTGGCGTGAAACACACACCAACAACGTTCATCCTCGCTGTGCTTAGCATGACGATCATGCCCCAATCACACACGCGCGCCGGGCAAAAGAGAGAAAAAAAGAGCAAACGGGCCTTTATCTGTGGTGGTGCATGTGCTCCTTTCATCATCTTCCGTAGTTCCTGAAGACTTGTGGAAGCACTGCACCACCCTCATCACCCACCCACACACCCTCACTCAGTCAGTCCTCCTCTGTTGTGTTGTGGTGTGTGGTATTGTACTTCTTGTTGTCTGCTCCCTTCACACTTGTACATTTCACCACATTTTTTTTTTTTTGTTGTTGTTGTTGCGCATGACCTGGCACACACACGTTGATTGGATTGGAAAGATGCCCTCAGCCTCTTACCTCTCCAGTGCTCACTCATGGACGCAGTGCTTTTTTTTTTTTTCGTCGGAGGCCTGGCCTGCCTCAACGATGATGATGATTGGGATGCTGTTCTCTGATGTGTCTGTTGGCTTCCTCTTCTTGTGTTCTTCATGGCACCTTCTTCTTCAATCTTGTGTGCCTATCTTTGTGTAGTAGAGCAGATTGCAAGGCACTCACCCGTGACGTGACGACGAGATACACCCGTGCTGCTGCTGCAAACATAACACAACACCACCTCCATATCGTGGACCCTCCCCCTCGCAAACAACCAACGTGCAGGCTTGCCATGGCTGACGCCATCATCAACGAAGATGAGTTCCTCCTGGAGGAGCAGCAGGAGATCCCCATTGACCCGCTCCTCTCGCTGCTCTACTTGCGCCACACCTACACCTCGCAGTACAGCTCCACGGAGGAGCGTGAGGCCGCCCAGGCCTCCATGATGGCTGAGATCTACGAGCACAACATGGCACCCTACGCCCGCTTCATTCAAGAGGCACTGGGCTGGCAAATGGATGAGGCGCGTCTGACCGCCATGGATGCTGCCATTGCAGAACGTCTAGCGGCCTTCGATGCCAAGCTGAAGGATGCGGAGGAAAATCTCGGCAACACCGAAGTGAGCGAGACGCTCATGGAGAAGTGCCTCTTCTTCGCCCGCATTGGTGATAAGGAGAGGTGCATGGAGGCCAACAAGCTCTGTGCCAGCAAAACACTGGGCGGGGGTCCACGCCTGGACCTGGCCTTCCAGCGCATCCGTCTTGGCATTGCCTTCTCCGACAATGAGCTCGCCGCCAAGGCCATCACAGACGCCCACACCCTCGCCAAGGCCGGTGATTGGGAGCGCCGCAACCGTCTAAAGGTGTACGAGGGCATTTACCACGTCTTCATTCGTGACTTCCGTCGTGGCTCGGCCTTGTTGCTGGACTGTGTGACCACCTTCGCCTCGGGTGAGTTGTTGTCCTTCAAGGACTTCATCTTCGTCACGGTGGTTGCTAGTCTTCCGGTGCTGAGCCGGCCTGAGCTCAAGCAGAAGGTTGTGGATTGCCCCGAGGTGATCGCTGCTGGCGTGGATGAGGTCTATGCGCTGGCCTCCAACATCTATCACTGCCGCTATCACGAGGTTATCCCTTCGTTG
The DNA here is from genome assembly GCA_030849065.1 of Jaenimonas drosophilae. Taxonomy (NCBI): domain Eukaryota; phylum Euglenozoa; class Kinetoplastea; order Trypanosomatida; family Trypanosomatidae; genus Jaenimonas; species Jaenimonas drosophilae. The sequence continues at coordinate 57,079 of JASAON010001649.1, forward strand.
GATGCCGTGTGCCAGCATCAGCGCCGCATGGTGTACGTCTCGCAACACGTGAATTACTTCTTCCGCGAGGTGCGTGTGTGTGTGTTTACGCAGTTCCTAGATTCATACAGCAGCGTGACGCTGGAGTCCATGGGGCGGTCCTTTGGCATTCCGGTGCCGGTGCTGGATGCCATGCTCTGCACGCTCATCTCGAATGAACGGATTGAGGGCAAGATGGATCATACCAACCGCAGCATTCGCACCTACCGCGGCGACAACACCAACCTGGACTACCACCGCATCGTGAAGAGCGGGGATTTGCTCCTCAATCGCATCCAGAAGTTGTCACGGCTCGCGGAGCTGTGAGCGCCCATCGTGCCACGGCACTGCGTGTGTGTGTGTGTATATGGTCGAGGAACCTATTTATGTGTTTGTGGGTCTTGTGGAGCGGTTGCGTTCCTGCCACCAACCACTGAATCTATCAAGACAAGACACAAAAGGGTGCTGCGGATTATGATGATGATGCGAGAGGGGGGGGGGTCGCGCGTCAGGCTCTCCCTCTCTCTCTCCCTCTCTCATGAGAATATATTCTTGGATGTAGATGTACCAGCACTCATGCCTCTTCTTCTTGCCTATTTTTTTTTCTTTCTGTAGCAACTCGGTTGTTCCTTCGGCCATCAACCGAAGACATCAGCCCACAAGGGAGGAGGTGCACCAACCTGTCTTACCTACCTGCTTGTGCGGTTGGCTCAACACGCATACACACGCACACACGCCAGATAGCATCACTGTAGGATGGCCAAGGGTACGGTGAAGCGGAAGGCAACGCCGTCGTCGCTTCGTAAGAAGAAGGCGCAACAACGCATTCGGAAGCAAATGAAGAGCAAGCTGGATAAGAAGCGGCCCAACTGGAGGTCTGCCATCGCCAAGACGTACAAGGCACCTGGTGATGCCAAGAACTCCGATGGCAACAAGAAGGCAAAGCCCGGGCGCAAGCGTCGTCGTGGTGATGAGGAGGAAGATGGCGATGGTTTTAGCTTCAAGCAGGACGAAGATGGCGTAGAGGTGCAGAGTGATGTGGATGAGGAGAAGGAGGAACGCCTCAATGAACGTGATCCGCTCGAGACACAGCTCTTCTTTAAGCACCTCCCCCTGGACACCAACGAGGAGGAGATCCTCAGCTACTTGCAGTCACACTTTGCAAAGGTGCGCCGTGTGCTGCTCGTCAAGAACCGCACCACACAGACACTCGCTGGCACCTGCTTCGTGCACTGTGGCTCTGCCACCTTGGCCAACACCATCTTCGAGTACGCCCAGCAAAACGCACGTGAGGTCTCGGCGATGAGCCGGCAGGATGTGAAGGAGAAGACCGATGGCCTCTCTCATCATCAGGCGAAGCGCATGGCCTACAAGATGCGCAATGATACCTTCATTGTGCGTGATCCATTCCTCTCCTTCCGCGACACGAAGGTGACGGTGCACCGCGTGCTCTCACGCTCCGACACGCAGGAGGCGGTGAGCGCGCAGGAGAAGAAGAAGAAGCGCACCAAGGTGGCCGCCGATGATCCACGCAATCTGTATCTCCTCCAGGAGGGTCTTATTCTGCCAGATACACCAGCCGCACGTGACCTACATCCAAAGTACCTCCAAATGATCCAGGATGATTATGAGCAACGCAAGCAACAACTCAAGAACAGCAACTACTTTGTCAGCAAGACACGACTTAGTGTGCGCAATCTTCCACGAACCATGACGGAAAACGATATGCGCCGCATCTTTGCCGAGCAGGCACGTGAGTACCTCAAGACACACAAGGAGGATTTGGAGCGTAAACGTTGGGGCAAGTACGGACCCATCAAGAACGTGAAGCTGCTTCGTGACTCCGCGGGCACCTCGCGTGGTTACGGCTTCATTGAGTTCGTCAACCACAACGTTGCGCTGCACACGTTGCGGATGCTTAATAACAACCCAACTGTTTTTGGCGATCATCGTCGGTTGATGGTTTCGTTCTCGTTGGAGAACATCAGTGCCATCCAGAAGCTGCAGCGAATCAAGGAGCTCAAGCGCAATCGTGAAGGACGTTCCAGCAACGACAACAACAACAACAACGATGAGTGAGTGCCTCATCCTTGTGTAGCGCAGCTCCATCTTGACGATTAATGAATTCCGTTAATGTGGGGGGAACATCATCATCATCCATGATTCCCCCCAACACTCATAACAAAAAAAGAAACATTGTTGCACCCATTGATGCCTCAACGCAATGAGGCTGAGAGGGGGGGGGCTCCTTCATGATGAAGATGATTCTTGCTTCGTTGAATGTTTGTGGCCCCATCATCTTTCTTTTCGTTCTTCATTCATTAGTTGTGGTGAGCCTCGTTCAACGCCGAACATCACGTCGTTGCGTGGCCATCGTGTGAAGACGCGTGAGGAAACTTCATCTTCATCCACCACACAGCCACTTCATCACTTTGAAAGGTTGCAACTTAGAACACGTTCTTGTGTGCGTGTGTGTGATGGCACCCCCATCACGTCGCTCTCGTGGCAGTACCGACCGGCGTGGGTCACTGGGCCAATCCCTCAATAGCTGCACCGATGAGGATGAGGCACCGATGGATGTGGAGGCCGCACTCGGCCAGCTCAACGAGCCACGCCACCAGCCACAACGTCTCTCCGCACACAACCCAAAGGATTATCTAGACCCCAAGGCTCTTCAGAACTACTCGGCACAACGTTTATACCGCAAATACATCATTGAGGATGTTCTTCCGTGGTGCCGCCCACTCGCCAACATTCCCGGCATCACCGATTGTGGCTTTTGGCGTGAGAGGCATCAATCCGCAACGAGCTTGCGCGATTCACCGTGCCCGTCTGGCCGCCGCGTGAGTGTGGGCGCCTCCATGGATGGGGATTCCACCAAAATAACCTACTTCTCCGAGGATGATGAGGCGGTGGATGAAACACTGACGGAGGCAGATAAGATTCGCTGTCTCAATGAGGAGGTGCAGCTGCATGTACGTGATATGCAAATGGAACGACGCTCGCACTACACGTCGCAGTACTCGTTTGGCCAGGCGCAGCAACAGCTGGCCAAGGAGGACGTGGCGGCCTTCACGCGTGAGCTCGGCTTAACGGAGGCGGTGGCACAACTTCCGCCGATGGAGGAGGTTGGGGTGGCCATTGCCAACATGCAGCGCCACACGGACCACTGCGATAAGATGGCAGCGGAGGCCATGAGCGTGGATGAGCGCCTTCGTGAGGTTCACGTGAAGATTATTGAGACCAAGATTGAGCACCTCATTGGAGAGGAGCTCCGCATCGCCGCCATTGGCATGCACCGCGCGCAACACGAAGAGGAGGCCGCGACGGCGTAGTTTCCCCACACGCCTCTTTTTCCTCCTCACCACTAATCACAAGAGGCCGTAAACGTGAAGACGGGTGTGAGCTGCTCGACGTTCAGGGCGGGTCAAGGTTCCTGAATCATATATCCATTGATGTACGTGGGTTGCTCGTGCATCTGTTTTCTTGGTTCGTCATCCAAGAACACCTTCCAACAAGAAGCAGCTCATGCTTTCATCTTCTCCTGCTGTTGTTGTGGTTGTTGTGCCGCATGTTTTTTTTTTTCTTTGGGTTTCTTCCTCCACATTCTCTACGCCCTACACCCATGCATATGATTGCCTAACCATGATGCACCCGCCATCACGCTAGTCGTACCTACAACAATGGAATTAATGCATCTCTTTCACAAGAACAGCATCTTCATCTTCATTTTCTGCATCTCCTCATCCGCAACACACAAGTCCTACGCACAAGAACACAACGGGAGTGGCGTTTTCATCTCCACCTCCCCGTCTCTCGACCCCACACTCCGTAAACCACGTCGAGCTCCTCATCATTCATCATCGATGCTATCCAAGCGTCGGGTGACGGTGCAGCCTGTGCATCAGGCCGGCTTCTCCGGCGAGCACGGCCGCAACATCCTCTCCGTGGCCCGCGCACTCTCCACGAGTGGTGGCGGCGTTGAGAACATCATCCGATCACACAGCTATCATGGCGCACTGCAGGTGGAGGCATCTCTGCCACCTGCCACACAGCTCATGGAGTGCTCCTCATGCGATGATGATGCAGGTTTGCTCGCCTGCCGCGTAAGTACGTCCACGGAGGAACAACTTCTCTTCTACGCCGGGCGCAATCTCGTGGCATCAACGACACTCAGTCCTGAGTGCTGTCGCTGCACCCCGCCACCGGCAGAGATGGCACCACGCCTGCCAATGCAGTGCTTCCGTGTGGCGTCGGAGATGAATGTTGCCGTCTTCGCCTGCGGCCACAACACCTTGTGTGTGTGCTCCCCAGAAACAAGCAAGGAGCAGCTGATGCACTTCACGGACCACAACATTGCCTGCATGGGTCCTGGCCGTGATGGCCGTGGGGAGCTGACGGCGATGCTCGATGCGCACGTGGTGGTGGTGTGTGGCCTCATGAGCCGACCATTGCAGAGCTCCCTGCATCTCCACGAGAGCCTCCGGAGTAGCACGTTGGAGGGAAGCTGCCTCAGCAGTGCAACGGCGGAGCGGCTGACGGATTTTCAGGTTCTCGTGGCGGGCAAGCTCCCTTCCTTGCCCGTGGCCAGCGATGCGGTTCCACGCCAGCTGGTCTGGGGTGGCCATCATCTTCTCTGGGTGCTCTTCAGCGATGGCTGCGTTTGCGCTCTGCGATTGCCCGAGCCAGCCAGCTCGAGCACCACCACCTCCACCGAGGATGACGCCCACAACAGCACCTCGAGCGTGGAGCAGCCCACCGCGATGGAGCTCATTTACCACGGCAACATCACTCCGGGTGAGATGATGTTCGTCACCGCCGATCCATGTGGCCTACAGCTGCACTACTGCTCCAGCCACCCATCCAACACAGACCTCATCCACTACGGAAGCATCCAGCTGATCCAAGGTGCTTCTGCCACAACACCTGCTCGTTGCACGCACTACTCCACCACCTGCACTGACCGCATCTACGGCCTGCGCTATGATTATGGCAAGTACCACCTCCTCACGCAGAGTGCCAAGGGCCAACGCCCGCTGTACGTCACCACACTTCCACGACGATCGCAGCCCTCTGATCAGACTGCCGCATGCCAGAACATCATGTGGGGGCCGGCGGATCAGCTGGGCCAGCACTGCGACGCGCTCCTCGCACACGCACAGAAACTCAGCGCAGCGGTTCATACCTTTTCCAGTGAGGAGGAGGTGATGGGTGGCTTGGAGGAGCTCCTCGAGATGCAACACAGCGCCTACGCCCTTCTCTGCCGCCAACACATCAGCATGGATCGCTCCGGCCTGCCACCATCGGAGAGCACACCCAACCACATGCTGAATCTCATCTCGACCAAGTACACCCAGCTCTCGGTGTTGCTGCTCTTCGCACGCTTAGGAGCTCTGCCGTTGATGCGTGTGCCGCTGAACGCCGCCCTCCACGCCACCGCCGCACGCGAAGCTTCTCTCGCCACACAAGCACAACTCCGCCAGCTCATGAAGCAGTCCTATCCAGCAGTGGGGAGCTCCGTGGATGGGGTGTTGGAGGCTCAAGTGTGGCCCGATCAGGCCACCTTGTGCGCGGATCGTCTCACCGCCGCCATGGGCTGCTCCCTTGGCAGCCAGGGCGATCATCTCACCCTCCTTCAGGTGGTGATGCGCGTGGAGGCCATCACACCAGATTTGTCTCTCTTGCTGATGTACTGCAGCTACGCCATGGCGAGCACGACGGTGCCACAATCTGTGGCGGAGCAGCTGCGCCAAAACTTTTTGGAGCAGTTCTACCAACCATCATCCACGCGTGTGTGGGCGAGCATCTGCTTCTTCGCCGACCACGGCCGCGTTGCCGCAGAGGATGATGATGATGATAATCATGATAAGAGAGATGCTACCTTCTTTGGCAGCCACTCCATGCCTGTGAGGGCTGTTGTGGCGGCGGTGCGGCAGCTGGGCAACATCCCACGCATGGACCTCCTTCCTCCTCTCGTGCACGGCCTCCTTCGTGCCTCCGCCGTGGATGCCATCTTCTTCCTCGTCGGCCCGCTTCTTGCGCAGAATGAAGGGAGCACACTCGCACCTTCCTTGGTGATGTGCATCCTCCTCGTGGCTCTCCTGAGCTCTGCGCCAGAGGTGGTGGTGGCCATTCATGATGCGTGTCGCGGGACGGCGATGGAGAGGATGACCACCGAGGCTCTCGCATGTGCAGCCATTCACGGTGGCAGCATCGCGCCTCTGCGCGGGCTCGTCTCCGTGGGGAGCTGGCAGGATGAGGTGGTACACGAGGTGTTGGCGCAACATCCACTTGCGGCAGCGCGGGACCGCGTACGTTTGCCCTTTCTCATCCTCACACAACGTTTGGAGGAGGCCTACCACTTGGCAGAATCCATGGCAGTTGGGGGAGCTGACGCCACGCAACAGGCACACGCCGTTGCCACACATCTCCGCAATCTCTTGAGCAAAGCCACGAGCGAGAGCGTGGACGTACACCAACCATCAACCACATCCCCAGCAGCAGCCGCACAACACGCAACGCCAGCCGCCGCCGCCGCCATCACTCCGCTGGACCGTCGCGAAGATGAAGATGAAGAGGAGCGGCTGCGATTGATGCGCGGGAGTGGGCAGCTCAGCACCTCCTCTGTTGTTGTTCGTCGTGGTGGAGCAGCAGCCAACGTGTCCTCCGTCTCTGGCGGCCTGCCAATGTGTGGTGGGGTGGCGAGTGCGGCGGTGTTGCGGCCATCGTCTCTCCTCGCCTCGCTTGATCGTGGCATTCAGTCCATGCAGCACAACACCACGTTGGAGCTCAGCCAGGCGCATCATCAGCCAAGGGCATCGGCCACCACCGTTTCTGTGGCGTGGCCGAAACGTGGTGAGGTGGTGAGCGTTGAACGAAGTGGTGCAGGGGAGGCCACCTCATCGATGCAGCTTCAACACACAACAACAACAAACTTTGGAGAGAATGTGGTGGAGCAGCCGGCACGTTCACGTGTCGTTGGTGGTGCCCCGACGATGCCACGCTCCTTCGTCGGTGGAGAGCAGCGGTGTGAGGCGGTGTTGAAGCGGAGCGGAACGGCGTGTGGCCGTCTTCGCCCATGCCCCTATCACGATCGTCAGTCATAGGCACACCCAATCCATAAAGAACAACAACAACAACAACAACAAGTGGGGGAGCGTGTTCTTCAGCACCACCACGCAACACTAGAGCTGTGCTCATGAGATAGATGGCATGGCATCATCCTCCTTCACGTAGACCCTCGCCACTCATCCACACACGTACGCATGTGTGCAGGTATAGCAACCTGAGTGAAGAACAACAACAGCAACACACACACACACACACACACACACATACACGCCATCCGTAGAGTTCTTCGAGCCAAGATGAAGATGAGTGAGTAATTGTGATGATGATGATGATGATGATGGGACGAAATGTGATTGGAGGAGTTGTGCGGCAACTCTCTTCACTTATAGTTCTCTCTTGCTGTTCTGGCACTGTGCTGGGATGCATCATGCTGCACCGACACATGCACGTACTCCGCGCACGTTGATTCATCAATCCTTCTCTCACTCTTCCCGTTTCTTCTTTTCCTTTTCTTTTCTCTCTTTTTTTTCTTTCTTGGAAGCCTCTCCCCAAACCCGCGTGCGCTCCACGTGGGGTGAGGTCGGAGTAATCCGCTTGTGCGTTGAGGCACATACACGTACACGTACGCCCATACTAGCCAATCTAATTTCATCCATCATCATTCTGCTTGAGATAGCTCTTTTTCTCTTCCTCCATTCTTCCTTTCATCGTCCTCACCTCTCGGCTGCGCAGAGATGCACGCAACAGCCACTACCTCCAGCAACGGTGCCAATCCATCTCTCCCGATGTTGCACACCACTCCGCGCATCACCATTTACCAACCCATCAACGCCGCACTCCTTCGTAGCGCCGGCCTCGATGTTGTTGCGGATGCAGATGCTCCTGTTCTGCCCATCATCACCTTGGCCACCGAGATAGCTGCCCCCGGTAGACGGAGCTCCCAGCAGCGATCATATACGTTGGGCATCCAACAACAACATCATCATGGATTCCTGAGCCTCCCACAACCTCCCGACTGGGAGCAGTGCGGCAACACGCCGGCACCCCCGCTCACAGTGGAGGAGAGGAAGCTCGAGGAGGTGTTTTGGTGCAAATTGCGAAGCTCGCAACATCATCGTCGCGGAGGTGCGGTGGTGGCCGCACCACCAACCCCAGCCTCACGACGTGCCGCCACAACGGCCCCACTGCCTCGTCGCAGCGCTCAACAACAACAACAACTTTCCCCCAATCGCCATCTTGGTGCCGCCGCACGCGGCCAACACCCGCGGAGCCACTCCGCCGCCTCTGTGGCCTCCACCGCGGCAGAAGTTGGCACCGTGCAGAGCTCTCAGAGCCGGCGGCGGCGTCAGGAGGATCTGCAACCGTCGAGCAGCACTACACGCCGCATCGCACAAGGCAAGATGCAGCAACACGCGCGCAACGATAGCGCCGGACGTAGCTCATCACAACAACAACAACAACACAGTAGTCGTTGTGCTCCACGCGTGCATGGATTCACTCGCATTGATTCCGTGATGTCTTTTGAAACCACCGCCACCGCGGGAACGGAGGAGATGGCAAGTGGTGAGCTGAGCCACAGCCGCACCAACACACGCAACACACAACAACAGCCCACACGTACATGTGCCAGCACGCCACAGACGGCCACGAGCGAGGCCACACCGGCGCGGATGATGATGATTATGGCCGCACGACCTCCTCTCGCACCAGCCATGGAACCTCAGCACCTCAACGGCATGCCCACAGATTGTGCCGGCACCACGGCATCATCCTCTGCGGCTCGTGCAGAGGGGAGGAGCTCCTCCGTACATGATGCAGCAGCGGCGGCCTCTACACACGCGCGGCCGCCATCGGTGGTTTCGGTGGCACTGACAAGTGAGAGTGGCTCATCATCATCATCCAGCCACGAGGAAGATGCCCCACCACGAAAGCAGAGTACCTATGCTGGCCCTTCTGCCGCCACAACAACATGCATCTCTGCCGCCGACACACACACCGCCGCCCCACTCTCTGTGCATGATACGTTGGCCCTCTCGAGCTCCACGACGGCCGCACCCTTCGCGGAGCAGCGGCCCCTCACTGCCCGTGTAGCTCCAGCTGAAGCAGCGCCCATCATTGTCGTAGAGCGCCCCAACATGCGCTCACGTACATCATCGGCACCACCGTCAAGACATGCAACAGAGCCCTATCCTGCCACCACACGACGTAGAAATGCTGATTTGTTCGATGCAACAACACCCAACGAGAGCCACGAGCCCTTCCACGAGCCGTGGCCGCTGCCTGAGGAGGAAAAGCTGGTCCGCGGGAACAAGGAGTGCTGCGTCGTGATGTAGGTGTTTGTGTGCGTGGCCATACACTTATGTTTTTTTTGCAATCTGTGTTTCTTCGTTCTTGTTGTGTTGTGGCGCATTCTTGACGATGGTTGTTTGGCGATGAACGAGTCGTTCTTCTTCGATTGTGTGTGTGTCTGTGAGTATGCTGCACTGGCCGAGATACGAGCAAGCACACAGTGCGGCGATTTTTCAGTGCAACGTGCGGAAGAAACAAAGAAAAAATCCAACCACTATCCTCCTCTCCAGCTGTTGTGTTATGCAGAGATGTGCTCTGCATGGCACATGCTTGTGCCACGGTGCTGCTGTCACGACGCTTTGTGCATTCATCATCATCATCATCATCATCTTCTTCTGTTTTTTTTTTTCGTCGTGATAGCGATCCAACAAAACGCGCAGTAGGCACGTGTTGTGAAGGGGGCAATCATCCCATGGAGTAGGTCGGGCAACATCACCAACTTCACACACACACACACACACACACACACACAAGTACAGAACACGCATCTCTACTCATTTTATACATCAACGTGGCAGCTGATATGCCATTTTCTGCTGCAGAGAAGAAGCGTGGTGGTTCCTCCACCAACGACGTGGCTGACGGCACCACCAACACCAACAACAACAACAACAAGGCCTCGACAGAACTGCGTGAGCTCCTTGCTACCTTGTTGCGAGAGGTGGAGCGTGTTTGCGAGCCTCTCTCTGGCCATGCTGCACGTTTGCGCCACGCCGCGGCCACCGCCTCTGCGGAGCTGCGCGGCCATGCTTCTGGCCATCATCCAACCCCATCCCCAAGCACCAGCGGTGCCTCTCCACGAGATAGCGGCACATTACACAGCGTCCATGGCGACGCGGAGAGTAGCAACGGCTCCTTCACGGAGCTCAGCGTTGTTCTCCACACCTCATCGGTATGGATGGTCGTCTTGAGCGCACCGATGCTGCGCCGAAGCAAGATCACGCAGCTCGTCCTGCGTGTGGTGCAGCTCTTGTGCAACATCTTGCCAGGTTCTTCAGCCTCGTGTTTAGAGGTACATACCACCATCTTGTGGGTGATGCAGGATGATGGCCATGCCGCGGTGCGCCGCAACAGCCTTGGCCGACCTCCCACCGCATCACCCTCATCATCTCCATCCATCATCACCTGCATCGTGGGTGAGGGCCTCTTCATGATGCTGGCGCATTGCCTCTCATCCGCTGTGGCGAGCTCCTCTCAGTACGTGAATACGCTACGTTTGCAGCATCGATTGCTGGAGAGTGCCGCCTTCAGCGCTCACTTGTCGGGCAACGCCATCATGATGATGATCCGGGCACTCTTGAATGCGCAACACGCGCGAACGAGCGAGGAAGCGCTGCGACGCCAAAACCTGCGCACCGTTTGTACGCTCGTTGTACGTCGCTTCGTTCAGGATGCCGAAGCTGCCGCAGCCATCATCACCACCACCAACAGCAACAGCAACCACACTGTGGCGGATGGAGGGCTCCTCTCTGCCACCAACTCCTCAGCATCACCTCTGAGTTGTGGTTTTGTTGCCGATACGCCCCTCACGGATTTCCTGCATGATGTGGGTCCCTCCACCCCCTACACACCAATTCACTTCGTTGCGCATAGTGCGAGCTCACCCGACGTGGTGCCAACAAGCACGAGCGTGGATGTAAATCTCATCTCCAGTGGCACCCTTCCTGATACGGTGTTGCGTGATGCGATGCTCTCCTTGACGGTGCGTGAGGAGCAACACGGGCTCCCTACGGCGCTGAAGAACTTCGTCGTGGCCCTCACAACCTTGGCCAAACGCGCCGCACGTCTTCGCACAACGAGCAGCAACAGCAGCAGCACAGGTAGCAGCAGCGCCAGCGGAGGTGTTGCACTACAACCAGGCTTTCTTGCATTGACACACCTGGAGCTCATTCTGGATCAGCTCCCCGCCGCCAACGGCCCCACACAACATGGCTGCTCAACGTGGCTCCACATGGCTCTGAATGCGTGCAAACATGATCTCCTCCGTGGCATCACGCGCTGCCTCGCCACCTTCTCCCCATTTGTGGTTTTTGACGCCGCCATTCGCGTTGTGTCGCTGCTCCTCGTGAAGAGCCACGCCCTCTTGGCGGAGGAGCTCCACGCTTTGCTCTCCATCTTTGTGGTGCCGCTCGCCAGCAGCCGGCTGAGTGAGTTCCGACAGAAGCATGCGGTGATTGCCATGGCACATGAGGTTCTTCGCCATCCGTCGGTTGTCATCTCCATGTGGCTGAACGTGGATTGCAGCCCGCTCATTGATGCGGATGGACGACGTGGTGGGTTGCTTGAGCTCCTCATTGATTTTCTCGCTGAGCTTGCCTTCACGGATCAGCACCTGATGATGGGCTACGGAAGTGGCGGACGTACATCATCGGGGGAGGCCGCCGCCACCATCACCTACGACCAACTGCGTTTGCTGCGCGTGGAGTGTGTGGTGGCGCTGCATGCCTTTGTGCAGAGTTTGCATCGATGGGTGATGCAGGATCCGGAGGAGGAGATGGAGGAGGGGCCCAACCTTGACGTGGGATCATCACCAAAAAAGGAGAGATACAACACCAACAACAACAGTAGCATGAAGATGAAAGTCGTGAAGAATGATGATGCCAACAACTTCCTGGATAACTGGCGCCCATCAGATGCCGATGAGGATGATGGTGATGGTGATGGGGGCGCCTCGCCCTCGCCACGACCGCCACGCCCACACGCCAACACCATCACCAACGCGACAACAACACCACCACCACTACCACCCACCACCTCATCCTCCTCCTCTCCCATCTTCGTGTACGATGGCAAACGCTTCCCCATTTACTTCCACTGGAAGCACGTACACCTGATGCTGCACAACAAACACATCATCCAGCGTGCCATCTATCTCATCAACGCAGGCAAGTGGCTCGAGGCCAAGTCGTGGCTGGAGGAGCGGCAGTACCTCCCTCACATCACGCCGAGCGAGGCTGAGCTCCGCGGTGAGCGGGTTGAGGCTGGCAGCTCGAGCTACGCCCCCTTCGCCCACTTCCTCCACGAATGCGGTGGCATTGAAAGGTCTGCCTTGTGTGGCATCTTTGATCGCATCAACAAGATGCATGAGCCCAACCATCACGTGCTGCATGAGTATCTTCATCTCTTCAACGTCGCCGGGGTGCCTATTGATGTTGCGCTGCGTGACGCAACCTGCGAGTTTATGTCGTGGAGCCGCCCAATGTTTGAGGCCAAGGTGTGGGAGGTTATACAAACCATGTTTGGTGAAGTGTATGCCGCGCAAAACGCCGGTGCCATCACCGCCAAGGATGCAGATACCATGGCTGGTGTGCTGCTCTTTCTGCACAGCAATCTGCACAACCAGCTCGCCAAAAACAGCCGCATGAGCATCGCGCTCTTTGTGGAGAGCGCCAATGAGTGCCTCGATTTTCCGATGGAGGAGCAGGAGCTACGAGCCATGTACTCACGCACCTCAAAGACGGAGTGGTGCAGAGATGTACGTGGGCTCTCACCGAAACAGTGTGCTACGGTGGCGGGCCGCATGAAGCTCTCCACGCGAATGGTGGAGGCACACTCACGTCATGTGGTGGCCGCCTTCTCCACGGATTCCAACAACAACAACAACACCAACAACAAGATGCTGACGACGAGTGCTGCATCACCAGAGGATGGCTCTCCACTGACCTACACGGGCGTGAGTGATGCCACGGCGGCTGTTGGTGTAGTAGTGGCAAGCGTGGATTCCAACACCAACACCACCAACAACAACAAGATGCTGGACTCCACGGTGGCAGAGTTTGAGGAGTCGCAGAGTTGTTGTGTGGTAGCGGCTGTGGCAACGAGCGTGGAGATGATGGAGATGGGTGAGGCATCCATGACCACCATGATGCGTGGCACACAGAGCGATCTCGGGGGGAGCTTTCCCGTGTTGGGGCTGAACCTTGCGGATCTGCAACTCCTGGATGGATCCGCACCATCCTACGAGACCATCTCCAAGAACAACACCACACGTGAGTCGGGAGGCACAAACAACAACACCACGAACAACAACAACAGCAACAACAACAAGGGCAAGGCCATGACGCTAGAGCAGCAGTACGTGGAGGTGGCGGAGAGGATGATGAAGGAGTTGGAGAAGCGCCACTGGGAGGTGCTGGCGAGTGGCAACGCCACCACGCACATGCCCTACCTCGTCCCGCACTACGCCGAGCATGTGCGCCAGATCTTGTTGATGGCCTATCCAAAAGTGATGGCTGCCGTTTACGTTAGCACACGGCTGTTGGAGGAGGTGCCGGTATCCTTTCAGCTCGTGGAAACGATGGAGTTGCTGCATGACGTGGCCGCTCTTCTCGGCATGGAGCTCGATGATGTGCGTGAGCCAACACGTGCATCTATTCGGGCCTACGCACAGAGCGACGGTGCCTACCCGCTGGAGCCTCCTCTGCGATCCACCTTCACGCCCTTTCTTCTTCAGTTTATTTGAGCTGCGGATATGAATGATGATGATGATGTTGTTGTTGTTGTTGTTCTTCCTTTTGCTGAACGAACGTTTCATGCTGGACTCTGCTGCCGTGAATTCTGCTCATGAAACAGCGCGTGTGTGTGTGTGTCTGTGCTAGCTGTATATCACCTCCTCATCTCCTCTCTTTTTTTCTGAGCCCCCAAGTAGCACCATCCACGTGAGCCAACCCATTATCCCCCACACACGAACAGATACGCACACACATGCCATCCGCCCGCTACCACTACATCGATGCGGATGAGCTCGTCTCTCTCATGGATGATCCGCAGCGATGCAACACCATCGCCATCATTGATTGCCGTGATGAGGATCGCAACACCGGATTCATTGTGGGCTCACTCCACTACCCTACCATGAGCACCACGGCAGAGACCTACACGCAGCTCGCCACAACACTTTGGACGGAAGGAAAGCGGATGGCCATCTTCCATTGCGCACTCTCGCAGGTGCGTGGGCCAAAGGGTGCCAATCGCTTTGCCATGGCACAAGAAGAGCTCGGCCACACTTTTCCGGAGGTGTTGGTGCTACGTGGTGGCTTCGATAGGTTCTACGACCTCTACGGCACCACCCGGCCAGACTTGATGTACGTGTGATGTGGCAAAAACATGCGCACGTTCTCACTTCACAACTCCCTCCCTCCCTCCAATCTCTCTCACTTCATCCACGCTGCTGACGAAGAAATGCAACTACGAGAACGTGTCATTTCGTGGAGATGCTTCTGCTGCTGCTGCTGACCAACAACAACAACAACAACGCACTTCTTCCTTGCTACACACACACTCACGCACCCCTCCACCACTCACAACAATCATCAGCGCTTGATTTATCTCCCTCCTTCCACCAAAAAACACACACACACACACATCTTCTTCCTCCTCCCGCTGACATCTGCGCCATCACAACCATCCATCCGCACTGCTGGAGTGGAGAGAGCCTTCGTACGTACGTGCGTGCGTCAGTGTGGGTGTTGTTGTGTATAGAGGATGCTGCGTGTGGTCTGTGCGCGGAGCAACCGACTCGGTACGCACCTTGTCTTTGGCACCAGTGATGGATATGTGCTCTACAGCGTGGAACCTGTGTTGCATCTTCTCTCGCAATGCACCCGCAACACCTCCCCGCACGACGATGCCAGCGGCCGTCTGCCGCCATCACTGACCATCGCAGAGATTCAGCGTGAGTTTATGTGGAGGCCGGTACACTGCATCGATGTGTTCTACGCATGTGGGATCATCGCCTACGCCACCACCACGGAGAGTACGGAGGTTGAGCTGCTGCGCATCGTGGATGTTGCGGCCACAACGGTGATGCGCGCACCACGTGTGTTGTGGGAGATGCCCATTGCCGATGTGGTGGTGGGCCTGCGTTGGTCGCCACCGCTGCTCGTCGTGGCCGTTAATCGCAAGGGCAGCGGCCGCATTCGCATCTTTGAAGATGCTGGCGGTGCTGATGATGATGATGGACGAGGTGGCATGAAGGAGTTGGATTGGGCCAATCCCACCTGCACCTCCCCTGTGGTGGGGCTACATCATTTGGATGATTGTTTATCCGTCTCGGATGTGCTGACGGATGGCTCGATGCGCATCGTCTTCACCAACTTCCTCGTGTGCTACACCGCCGCACACACACTCGTCACAACGCCGCACTACGTCGGGAGCAGCGGCTTGCGGGCCCAACTCATCTCTGGTGATGGATGCATGTTGCTCCGCATGGATGGCCATGGCAGTCTGCACTTGTGCTATATTTGCGATGATGGCTCCATGGTGGAGCGCAGCCACTTTGGCCGTGTTGCTGGCCGAGCTATTCTTCCATCCATCTCACTCTTGATGCTCATCCTCCCCTTCTCTGGACGACGTGTGGCCTTGGTTGGCTGCGTCTCAAACCATGGAAGAGTGCAGATTTATTTCTTCCGCAGTGATGATGTGCCACCACGCCATCGTCGCAAGGCGCCACGGGTGCAGCCAACGCTGGAGATCTCCTTGCGAGCAGCAGATCAGTCAGATGCCTCTTTCTATCATGGCGCCTTCACGGTGATTCGTGATGATGCGGATCGCGTGGAGGTGCTGCTCGTGGTGTCGGTATGTACCGGCCCGCGCTATCCTCTGCTGAGGGATGTGGAGATGTACCAGCTGACGTGTACGGCATGGACGGTGGGGCTTGGATAAACATCCTGCTCCTTCATCTTGAAACATGCATCATCATCATCATCATCATCATCATCATCATCATCATCATCTCATTCCCACTTCTCCACTGGCAGACGAGCACACGCACAAAAAACATGATCTCCTTCATGTTCATGACTTACTTCCGCACAATTTCGATGCACACACGCACGCACGTGTGTGTCTGTGCTGGACCAACCCCCAACCACCTCCTTCATGCCACCAGTTCCTCCAGCGATGTTACTTCATGTGCTGCTGTCAGTACAACACCTCATCTTTCTCCGATCTCATTCTGTTGTTGCTGTTGTTGCATCTCTCTCTGTGCATGTGTGTGTGTGTGCCTCCCAGTAGTAAGTAGGTCAGACGCGATGGTGGTTCATCTTCTCTGGATCATCAACCAATCCGGGCAGCTCATCGCCAAGGCCACCTTCACGAGCCCTGACAAGATTGGCGAGCTCGGGGCCAAGCCCGACTTGCAGCTCACCGTGTCTAGCGTGCTCTTCTCCACGTACGGCATGTCTCAGGAGCTCACCCCAAACGCCAACCCCGTGGATAGCGCGGGCATGAATCTCATTGAGTGCCGTGAGCACAACATTCATCTCTACGAAACCCCAACGATGGTGAAGTTTGTTCTCGTTACGGACAGCGCCACGAGGGAGTGTGGCCAGCTCTTCCGTGAGCTGCATCAGGTCTACGTGGAGTACGTCATGAAGAACGCCTTTCACACCGTGGATGAGGCAGGGATTGGCCAGCCCATTCGCATCCCAGCCTTCACCGAGGCCACCATGGCTGTGGTGAAGCGGTATCAGTCGTAGCGCACATGCGTACACAAACAACACTCATGCATTGATTCATATACATCATCATCATGTTCCTGCCGAGTATTTCATTCATCATGCTGACATACGTTCTTCTTCTTCTTCATTTGTTCGTTTGTTCGTTAGAATCTGCCACATTCCTACTCGACCATGACGAAGTTCCTCAAGCCCGGCAAGGTTGTGATCATGACCAGCGGCCGCTATGCGGGCCGCAAGTGTGTGATTGTGCAGAACACCGACACAACGAGCAAGGAGCGTCCCTACGGACACGCCTTGATTGCTGGCGTGAAGAAGTACCCCAAGAAGGTTGTGCGCGGCATGAGCAAGCAGACCATCACCCGCCGCTCCCAGGTTGGCGTGTTCCTTCGTGTTGTGAACCACAAGCACTTCCTGCCCACCCGCTACAACATGGACCTCTCCAAGGAGCTCCGCGGCAAGATCAACGTGTCTGATGCCTCCCGCAAGTCCAAGTCCCGCTCCCTCGTGAAGAAGCTCTTCCAGGCGCGCTACAACGCTGGCAGCAACTCCTGGTTCTTCCAGAAGCTCCGCTTCTAAGATGGAGGTGCTGAGAGTGTTGCACGCGTGTACGTGCACGTGTGTGTCAGGACGATGAGCTATACTCATGACACGTGCGACGTGGGCAACACCGAGGATAGGTGGAATCGCAGATTTTCATTCTGATTTCTTCTTTTTGATCCCAAAAAATATATGTAGTGCATGCATTGCATGTGTGTTGGTTGTGCTGCAATGAATGATTCTGTGTGCCATGCATGTATTGCTATGTTCCCCTCTCTTTTCATCCCACCAATGATGATGATGATGATGCTCTTGCTAGTAGAAGTAGAGTCCAGAAGCTCTCCGTGCCACGAGCTGCCCCCCGACATGCATCTCGTGCAATCAGTGCCACAGATTTGTGTAGCTTGAGAAGAAGAACGGAGAAGATCCATGCAGGCCATGCGGCGGATGATGTGTAGGCTCCATCCCCAGCCAAGGATGCAGGCGCTTCGTCTGGGGAAGCTACTCATCCGGCGTGCCGGTTGCTTCGGTGTGCTTGACCGCCACAACATTGGCATGACGGTGTACGCACTGCGTCAGCTTGATCTTCTTTCAGTGGAGCGCGAGGACCTCCTGCGGGTTATTCAGCACACCGTGGAGGATGGCGTTGATGCTCGTTCCTGTGCCAATCTCCTTCACTTGCTGGCCAACACCATTCGAGAACAGTGCGATCCGCACGTGGCCTTCACAGCACCTCTCCACGATGCTCTGGAGGCGGTGGAGAAGAGGATGGTGGAGGTGATGGATGATTTGGAGCCAACTGAATGCGTGCTGGCGGCCGAAGGTGTGCTGACGCTGCTTCCCTACGCGGCAAGTGAGGCACGCACGGAGCTGCAACATGAACTGCATCTACGAACGCAGGCCTTCGTGGATGTGGTGGAACGGCCAGTGGAGCTCATTGGCCTCTTGAAGGTGGCGATGGAGGCACGCCGCCAACCACGATTGGCAGTTGATGACGATGGTGATGATGATGATCATGATCTTGCTCGCGATGTGCTACGCCGCCTAACTGCCACCGTGGAGGCACGACTGCATCTCTTTCACAGACGCGATCTGATACCCTTGGTGGATGCACTGACCTCATCCTCTAGCGCGAAGGTTGGTGCCGGAGTGAAGGGCGCGCAACAGCAACACGCATCCATGAATGGTGATGGTGATGGTGAAGATGAAGTTGATGGGCACGTGATGAGCCACCCGCTGCTGGAAGAGTGCCGTCCGCTGTTGCTGCACGTCTTGGCGGACGTGGAGCGTCTAACGCCGCAGCTCTCACCTTCTCAATGTGCGGCGTGGCTTCGGCGCCTCGTGGATTTGGAGCTGCTTCACAGCCACGCCACCTTGTTTGGCCGCTTGGTACGTCAGCTGCAGTCTGTCTGTGCCAGCGGTGTTGGCGTGGAGGGGCCACTGAACCCGGCGCAAACTCGCTCCGTTGGTGTGGCAGTCTTGCGGGGCATTAGCGCACATGGGGCAGAGGCTGGAACAATCAGCCAGACGGATGTACGGCGCAGCACGAAGCTCGTGCTGACGTTGATGGGCCAACTCCCCGCATCCATCCAGGCCATGGACATTCATGACTTTGAAAAGCGGGCAAGTGTGGTGCGGCATCATGTTCTGCCACTTCTTCACGAGCTCTCCATGGATGTGCTGGCGGACTACTTCACCCAAGACAGCACATCAGCAACCCCGCGGGCAGAGTTGGCGAGGGAGGCAAAGGACCTCGCGACGTCGATGGAGGCGTTGTGCTCCTTCACACTGAAACACGCCAAGGCACTCAACGGCCGTGAGCAGGCCACGATTGCTGGAATTGCGCTGCGATGGAGAATCTATCTTCCGCACGCAACAACAACAGCATCATCATCATCATCATCATTGGCAACGTCCCAGAAGAATCATGCACGACGTGAGGCACTCCTCTCACTGCTGCGCAAGCACTCCCCGCTGTCCGTGGAGCAAGCTCAACGAAAAAATGTGGCCATGTGTGGGTTGATGCGCACATCCACGTGCTTCAACGTGCTGGATGCGGTTTTTATCATCAACGAATGTGTTGCGACAGCCGCATCGCTCTCACCCCCACGATCCTCCACGTTGCGGTCTTCCACGCCCCCATCGCCGTCCTCCGCCGCCGAGGAGGCGTTGCTCGATGTGGCACGGCACCTGCACAAACACGTGCGCGATGAGCTCCGCGCAGACCTCCAGCTTCTGCCAACCACCTATCTCGTGCGCTATCTCACTTCCCTAGCACGGCTGGACGTTCGTGGCAAGGCGGACTACATCTTCATTCTTGGCGCCCTCACCGCAGGTGAACGTCGCGTGGAGATGGATGATCTTGTTCGCGTGATGGGGGTGATGGGGCGCCAACAGCTGCGCGCACCACTTGTTATTGGCCTCGTGATGCAGGAGCTCCGCGCTCGTTGGACGAAGAAGAACACCGGTGCCACTGACCACCACCAACACGTGGGTGATGATGAGCAGCATGCGCATGCGGATTTACCGCCATCACAAAAAGTTCAGCTACTTCATGGTCTCGCTCACAGCAACGGCCAACGCATGATCAAGGCACCTCTCCACGAGCCCGTTGGCTGTCTCTTCACGCATGCGGATGAGGTCTCTCACCTCAACCACACCGAGGCGGTGTTCGCCTTCGCAGCGTTGATGCAGTTGCGTCAGTACGCAAGCCCAGCACTTGGGTGGCTCCTCTCTGGGCCTCTCCACGTTGATGCAGCTACACCCACGACGAGGTCCTGCACAACGATGGCGGATCTTCTTGCTTCGTTGTTGCGTCATGGCGGACCACGTGAGGGAGTGCCCGTTGAGCTCATCCTGCGTAGCATTCAACGCGTGGTGCATGCGCTGCCAGAGAGCAAGACCTTGCTAAAGGATCTGCGGCTTCTCTCGGCGGCATGGCCGGTGTACCGTCGCTACCCGCGCCTCATCGCCGCCAACCACAAGGAGGGGCTCTCCAGCAGCGATGTGGCGGCACTCACGTCCAGCTTGGATGAACTGCGCGCCACAGGTGCCGCATTGCTAAAACCACGTCTGTTGCACATTGCGCAGGCAGCCGATCTACGTCCCAACACCTTCTTGTACGGCCAACTTGTGTTGGGCGCTCACTGGGGTTCTCTGCCTCATTTGGAGAGCCCTGACATGCTCCGGCTGGTGGAGATGCTACCCGTGGCACACCTCAGCCGATTGCAGCAGGTGGCGAGTGACTATGCCGCCGCCGCATTCGTTGGGCTCTTGTGCGCGCAATCAGGCGCAACGACGGGGAGGATGCTGCACATTCAGCGTGGACGTCAGCTCCTCTCCACGGTACGTCGCAGCACCAAATCACTTCGCATGGAAGATGTGCTGATGCTGCTCGACTATGGCAGCTCGTTGGAGATGTTTAGCACCGCAGCCAAGAAGACAAAGGATGAAAACAGCAACACCATTGGTGATGATGATGGTGATGATGGTGATGTAGTTGCCATCGCGCAGTCCTTCATGGATGGGCTACGCACGTACGCGCGGGACCCTCGCAACGTTTCAAAGCTCAGCCCAATGGAGGTGCAGGTGTGCCATCAACTGACCAACATCAACGACACAGCATCTACACCACCATTCCCATGCGAATGACGGGTACTTCTCACTTCTGCACAAAGCGCGCACATGTTGTGTGCATCCATCGTACAACATCTCCACATACTTCCTTCCTAGACCTTTGCCACACACAACACTGGTGCACGTGCTGCTACTGTCATGTACGCCATCACACTCAGACCCAAACCATCATCATGTCTTCTTCTTCTTGTTCTTCTTGTTTTTGTTCTTGTTGTTGTGAACGTTTGTAGATTCCACTTCTCGTAGCCCTACTCGACCATGACGAAGTTCCTCAAGCCCGGCAAGGTTGTGATCATGACCAGCGGCCGCTATGCGGGCCGCAAGTGTGTGATTGTGCAGAACACCGACACAACGAGCAAGGAGCGTCCCTACGGACACGCCTTGATTGCTGGCGTGAAGAAGTACCCCAAGAAGGTTGTGCGCGGCATGAGCAAGCAGACCATCACCCGCCGCTCCCAGGTTGGCGTGTTCCTTCGTGTTGTGAACCACAAGCACTTCCTGCCCACCCGCTACAACATGGACCTCTCCAAGGAGCTCCGCGGCAAGATCAACGTGTCTGATGCCTCCCGCAAGTCCAAGTCCCGCTCCCTCGTGAAGAAGCTCTTCCAGGCGCGCTACAACGCCGGCAGCAACTCCTGGTTCTTCCAGAAGCTCCGCTTCTAAGATGGAGGTGGTGGCATCATCATTCTCTACGAGATAGTGCATGAGTCAATCATGGCTGTGTGATGGCGAAAACCACGCGCAGCTTCATTTTGTGCTTTGGTAAAACACAACAACAACAACAACATCACGTATGTTGGCTGTGGTGTGATGTATCTCTGTTCGCGCTCCGTCTATGTGCCCCTACCTCTTCCTCTTTTGCTTTATGAATCCGTGTTGTAGTAGGAAGGATCTCTGTTACATCCGTGAATGGAGAGACGGGGCGTTCACGCCAACTTCTTCCAAATCCGTTCAAGCTGAACTACGCTGCTCGCGCGTAGCACTGACGCATCTGTGCGTGCTGTTGCAGCACACATTTCTTTGCCCCTAGAGGCGTAGAGAGAGAGGGAGAGAGAGAGAGAGAGCTCTTCACCATGCCTGATGTACTCGTGCCCGTTGCGGATGGTGATGCCGCCAAGATCTTCCTTGCCCAGAGCTACAACACCCCCAACATTGCACAAGACATGTTTACCATTGGCACCAAGGGCATGAAGCTGATGATTCCACGCACCACCTTCACGGGAGTTACGATTCAGCGTTTGTGGGACCACGTCTTCGCTGACAACACACCATTTCTGCAACGCTACCACGACAGACGCAAGGAAACGGATTTGAAGGTGGATGCGTGGAGCTACGCCGCAGACATGGGCAGCGGCTTTCGTTGCAGCTCCCTGACCACCATTGTGAACGTGCCACGTGATGGCACCAAGACACCCTTGATGGAGGCACACCGCTTCGCCTACGTGCGCAAGGATGATCGTTTGGTGCTGACCTACCACATCTCCTCACAAACGCCACGTGTAACTGCGGGAACCACCTTCCGCACCGAGGCACTCATGGAGCTCACGGCAGACAGTGAGAAGTCCGACTGCACCATTGAGATTTGGGGAAACTGCAAAAAAATGAGCATGAGCTTCGTGGCGATTAGCTACATCGCCCTCCCACGCGCGGTGAAGGAAATGACGGCGGCGTACAAATTGATGGTATCGATCATTGTTGAGGATTTGTGCGGGGCGGGCACGGTGGTGGTGGATGCGGCAGAGCCAGACGCACCCACGGCGCGCATCTCCGTGGATGATGATGCGGCACCGTCCGCGGAGGCGCCTGGCACAGCTTTTCAGGCCATTTTGTTGGTGCTGGCGGGAATGATCGCCATGGTACTGCTCAGCTCCATCTCCACGATCCGGCACACCTCGCGTGAGGCCACCAACATCGCCCGCGCACTGATGCGTGAGGAGGTGCTGGACCGCCCTCCGCAGCACAATGGAGGTGTTGGTGTTGGCGATGTACGTGCAGGGCCATCATGGCTCGGGGCTGCGATGCCCCTGACGGAGGATCAGGCACTCCGCGAGGCTGCGCGAGAGGCACAGATCCAAACGCTTCGCTATCGGTGGGTGGAGGAGCACCAGACGGTGCTCGAGCTGCAGCGTAGCGTGAGCTGGTTGTGGTGGATCGTGATGGCTCAGTTTGGACTGATGGCGGTTGTGATGGTGGTGCGCCTGCTTCAATGAGCATCAGAGAAGGGCCGGAGAACTTATGCAGGCATTCAACATCATCATCAGCATCATCATCACGTTGTTGCTGTTGTTTGTGGTTGGCCAAGTAGGGTTGCGTGGATGGAGCTCCATCCGACATACCTCAAGCAGCCTCTGGCCACATCACCACATTCTCCCCACATGTTCCCTCGGGATTGCATGTACTCCGCTGTACGTCCGCCGTGGTGTGTTCGTGTTCGTGTGGCAACCCTCACGCACACGCACATCATCTTCGTTGTGTGTTCGTGCTTCACTGTGCTGCTGTATCTACACGTACCAACAAATGAACTGCCAAACAACAATGCGTCGTGCTGAAGATCTCAATCTGTTGCGAATTTCAAACTTGCCATTCCTCATTTGTTTCATCACCACCAACATCGTAGCTCACAACAACAACACGTCCATCATCTTCATCATGAATTCTTTTGCATTCGGTCTCTAATCCTTACGGAGCTTTTGTGTGCTTCGGGAAGGTTTGCTGGCCGAAGAGAGCTCCACGACCTGCACATCATCATCATCAACCACAACCACAAGCTGATGATGGTGTGTTGGCTGCAGTACAGCGTTGCTGATGCATCTGCCACATTCGGTCTCTAATCCTTACGGAGCTTTTGTATGCTTCGGGAAGGTTTGCTGGCCGAAGAGAGCTCCACGACCTGCACATCATCATCATCAACCACAACCACAAGCTGATGATGGTGTGTTGGCTGCAGTACAGCGTTGCTGATGCATCTGCCACATTCGGTCTCTAATCCTTACGGAGCTTTTGTATGCTTCGGGAAGGTTTGCTGGCCGAAGAGATCTCCACGACCTGCACATCATCATCATCAACCACAACCACAAGCTGATGATGGTGTGTTGGCTGCAGTACAGCGTTGCTGATGCATCTGCCACATTCGGTCTCTAATCCTTACGGAGCTTTTGTGTGCTCCGGGAAGGTTTGCTGGCCGAAGAGATCTCATCTCCACGACCTGCACATCATCATCATCATCACTTTTCATCTTCTCTTGCTCACCGATGCCCATGTGCTTCTCCTACACAACGTTGTTATTCTTCATTCTTTTTGTTTGCTTCCCATTCTTTGTGTTGTTGCAACAGTGATATATATACATCATCTCCTTCTCTTCTCTCCACGTGTACCTCCATCAAGACATCCTCCATCAACATACACACAGAAAAAGTATCACTAAGAAAAGGAGGAAGCAACAACAAGAGAGATGCTGCCACTCAGCCGTTTGCTTTTGGCCAAATCACGGCGTGGGAAGCACCTCCCCAACCCAGCGAGCTCACTACTAAACCCACGCAGCCAACGTACACGTCTGCGTCAGGCCATGGCTGCTGGCACAGCAGCACAGCAACGCTTTGATGAGCAAGCCATGTTTGCGAACATTGATGGCAGTGGGAGTGAGGGTGGCGAGGCGGTACAGCGAGGTGGCAGGCATTCCGTTGCTGCTCGTCTGGCACCAAAGAGCGCCAAACAACGCAAGACGCAACACGTGCAACGCACCGGCCAACGTGTTGCCGAAGAGGCCAAGTACATGACGGATAGTGAGTGGGAGAGTGTTTCCATGGATGATAAACATGCCTTCACACACTACATGAGCAAACTGCTTCGTGAGAGCCCAACCAAGGCTTCGGAGCAACAACGGCGGAGGTACTTTGAGACCACCATGGCAGATGTTCGCGACCTCGATCCGCAGCGCACCGTGCGGGATGAATACGAACGTCTGAAGCTTGGCCTCCCTGTGCATCTCAAGCACCCACAACGAACCTTGGGGGTGAGCCAGGCCATCTACGAAGCCTCCGATGCCACTCTCTTTGATCCGGATAACGCACACAAGCTGGAAAACGCCATGACGGCTGTGAAGCAGGTCTTTGCAGATTACATTCAGCACCGCCGTGAGGGCACGAGCACCGAGGCGGAGCGACGCAAATTGGCCAACATGACGGCGGAGCTGAACGTGGAAACACAACGCCACTTGGGGAACATGTTCAAGTACGCAGAGCACAAACTCCGCCAGCTCGCCGCAGACAATGCCAAAACACAGCTGGAGGAGCTTCAGCACATAAAGCGCATGATGGCCGCGAGGCCGGCGGCACGCCGTGGAGCTTCATCCTCATCCTCCTCTTCGCGCAGTAAGCGCAATCGTCGCGAGGTGTTGAAGCGCTCCATCAGCCGCTCACTTGGCATGGACGTGGATGTTGTAACGAGCCTCTTGTCCGAGCTCGAGACGCAGGAGCGCTTCATGTGCTTCTGCGAGGTGTTTGCGCGCTTAACGGTTGGATCGGGCTTTGAGCACCGCGATGGGGATGAAGGCGTGGATGCCTACACCGACAGCCTCCGGCGGTTGTACGCCGTTGATGCACGCCAGCTCAGCACGCTGGATGCGGTGCAGTACTTCGCGGCGAAGGAGGCCACCCCGCCCGTGGAGTGGGCGCGACGTTGGTACGAACGCATCTTGCTGATTCCGCTGCAAACGACACCAGAGTATAAGAGGCTGAAGAACATGCACGCTGAGGATATGGCGGCACTCAGCATGAAGGCCAAGTTGCGTGAGGAGGAGGCATCCACGGGTGTGCCGCCAACAACAACAACAAGAAGTGAAGGTGAGGAACCCGCCAACACATCATCATCATCATCATCATCATCATCATCATCATCAACTGCCGATGGCACGACCATGGCACTTACCATGAGTGGTTCAGCCAACAAGGTGCGCCAGGATGGGGTGGTGAATCTCGTGGAGAAGATGTTCTTGCGCCCAGATGATCCTCGGCTGGAGAGCCTCCACGAGAAGCGGCTGCGCTACATCGCCTACTTGCAAATGGAACGGCAGATTAAACAGGCCCGCGAAAATGCGCGACGCTTTGCCGGCGTGGAGCATCTCCCTGAGGCCGTGGAGTGCCGCGCGCTCTACGCCAAGCTGCAGCAACGCCGTGCAGAGCTCACCTCCATCACCGTCAGCGAAGATGGCGCCAACACCACCACCAACACATCATCACATTCATCATCATCATCATCATCATTGAAGGATGATGCTGAAACTAACATCTTTGACGATGCCGAGGCCGCCTCCTTGTTCGAGCAGATCCGTGCCATCACCGAACGCGTCATGGCGGAGCAGCGTGTGCGCAGCTCCGCAGAGGCACGTGCCAAGAAGGTGGAAGCTGCGCTGAGCGCGATCCGAACGAGCAAATTGGGCGCCGCCGCCGCTCAAGGTGATCAGATCGATGCGATGCAGGATGAGCTGGAGGAGAAGAAGCAGCGTGTGGCGCGACGCCTTCTCGGCATCTTGGAGAAGGATGTGCAATCTGAGTTGCACTGGATTGAATCGATGGAGGAGGCTGATCGCCCGCCGCTCTTGCCGGTGCCGGAGGGCATGTCTTATGTGAGTGCCGCAGATGTACGCGCGTGGCGGGAGGTGCGTGATGCCGATGAGCGCAAGGCCGCCAACCCCTTCACACGCAACAAGCTGCAGTTTCAGCCAACCTTGTTTGGCCAGAAGTGGGGCATCCCTGACAAGCCCGTCTTGTTCTGGGGGACAGGGGCGATGGCAGTGCAACAGGCGTTGCAGCACGCCGCGGAAGATGCGGAGCGGCGTCGTCGTGGTGAGGAGTTGGCACCGCCATACCCGTGCCCAGAGAATCCGTGGGGCTGGCGTCTGGTGAAGGATGTGCTGGATGAATAATCACACACACACACACACACAGGATAAGGAGATACTCTGCTCATGCAGCGCTCCGCGTTGCTCATGAAGGGTATTACTCTAACACACACACACATACACGCATATGATGAAGTACATGGTGTGTTGCATGATGCTTCAACATCTTCATGACTTCTGTTGTACTTGCTCAGCACACATACACATACACATACACACATTCTTCTTCTTTGTTGTTGTTGTTGTTGTTGTTGCTATTGTTCATGCTTATAGTGTCTTTCTACCAAACAGCCAACCAAGCCAACAATCTCTAGAAGAGCAACGAACGAGCACGCACAATCCTTCATCGTACGTCCAGCTTTTTCTCCCCCAAAACAAAAAAAAGTTATTTTCTTCTTTTACCATCGTCATTGTAGGAAAAAAAAAGAAGAATATCACCAACCATGAATCCCACCACTGCCAACGACAACAACAACAGCAGCAGCGCTGAGATGCGCTCCGTTCGTGGCGATCTGAGTATGGTTCCTGACTCCAACGCCTCCATCACCGACATCAAGCCCAGCATCATCCGTCCTTACGGCAGCCGCGAGGAGGAGGAGCTCAGCGAGGATGGCGTGAATAGCTCTGTGGATTCATCTCACGGAGTGACCAAGTCTCTCACCGACAACATCCTCCCACACGGTGGCATGGTGAGCACCGTATACACCCTCGCCAGCGCCACACTCGGTGCTGGCATCGTTTCCGTGCCCTCGGGTTTTCGTGATTCTGGCATCGTGGTATCATCGGTGTTGCTCGTTGCTGTGTGCGCCTGCACCATCTACTCCCTGCGCCTCTTGGCCATCACCAAGGATAAGACGGGCCTCCGCTCCTATGAAGAGATGGCACGTGGCCTTCTTGGCAAGTACTGGGACTACTTCACAGCCTTCCTCATGTTCATGTTCTGCTGGGGCACCTGCGTGGGCTACGTCATCTCCGTGGGCGATCTCCTGTCACCCATCCTCAACGACCCTTCCAACAGTGAATTCCTGCAATCCAAGACGTGCCAACGTCTTCTCGTCAGCGCGATTTGGTTGCTGGGCATGTTCACGCTCTCACTCCCCAAGGAGATCAACTCCCTGCGCCATGCCTCCGTCGTGGGCGTGAGCTTCATCGTCTTCTTCGTGATTTGCATGATCGTGCATAGCTGCCAACATGGCCTCGCGGATGGGGTTAACAAGGACCTCAACCTCAGCAACAGCGGCATCACCGCCGTGAATGGCCTGAGCCTCTTCATTTTCGCATTTGTGTGCCAAGTGAATATGTTTGAGATTTACAGCGAGATGCAGAAGCCAACCGTCTCACGCTTCACACGCGATTCAATCGTGAGCATGGGCATGGTGGCTCTCCTCAACTGGCTCTCCGGCTTCTTCGGGTACTGCGACTTTGGCGAGGAGGTGACTGGCTCCATCCTGCTCCTGTACAAGCCTCGCCAGAATGTGCTCTTCATGATCGCCTACATTGGTGTCTGCGTGAAGCTCTGCGTTGGATTTGCCATTTGCATTCAGCCCTCTCGTGACGCCGTGTACTACTGCCTCCGTTGGGGCATCACCGCGGACGTAAACCGCTGGGTGAACTACGGTGTGAGCACCATTCTCTCCGTCTCTGCCCTTGTGTGCGGCCTCTTCATCCCGAACATCAACATCGTCTTCTCCCTCCTCGGTGGCATCTGCGGCGGCTTCCTCGGCTTCCTCTTTCCCGCCTACTTCTTCATCTACTCAGGCGGCTTCAATCTGAAGGAGGCTGGCATCTGGAACGTGCTCGGCTGCATCATCCTTCTCTGCGGAGGTGTGGTGGCCGTTGTCTTTGGAACCGTCGCAGCCATCTACGCTGAGATCGAGGGCTAGGAACCTTGCACGATTTACACACGCACACACACACACACACACGTACACGTTGATGATGGGCGGTAGCGTACGTATGCGCCAGCGTGTTTTCTCTGCGATGAGAGGGTGTGATTTGGTGCATCGCGTTGATGCTTCGGTGGCTCTCCCCGTTCAGCTTGTTGATGGCGATACGGGGCACTAGGACGATGTGTGTGAGGGATGAGAAGGAGGCCAATTGAAGAAGAAACAGAATAATGAGATTCACGTGAAGGGGGGAGTGGGAGTGTGATGTGCATGATGGGGCGTGGCAGCAGCGGGCTGAACGTGTTTGTTGGGTGTGTTTCTTTTTTATATATACTGGCTCATGCATCAAAGATGTATGGCCAACGCACACACTCGCACATACACAGACACACACCATTGCTGCTCATTGCCTTTCCTTCCGTACTGTTGCCGCACACACACACACACAATGCCCCACTTCGAGAATTTTTTTTCTTCTGACGAAATGAATCACTCACGATGGATCTCCTTCACCATCATCATCACCATCTCCCGACGACCTGTATTCCGGCTGACGTTCAAATCCGTACAGATCCACTCTTAACTACGTACACCAACCACATCCAAACATCGCAGACCTCATGCTCATTATCACACACAAGATGTTGTTGTTGTTGGTGTTGTGTGCAACACACAAACACATGAAAAAAAAAATGAATACCGCACGGCGCTGGCTACGCCGAGTTGTTTGCATTCATCGCTCCTTTTTTCTTTCTTCATCACCAACCTCCCTCCTCTACCACTCTCTGCCAATTCTGCTGACGTCTAAACTCACTTGCGCTCCCCTGTTGTATATCGCGTTACTGCAAACCAAAAAAAAATAATGATGATGAAGCGGAATACAAGCCTGTGTTGGTGCTGATCCGCCTTCATCATCATGCATCCAAGTGTATGGATGGTGCTACTAAGTCGTGGTGCTGATGAAACGTGCGGATGTGTGATGATGTGTGTGTGTGAGAATGAGTAGATTGATGTTGGTTCGTGGACGGTTGGTGTGGTGCTCATGTACGTACACGTGCGTGCGTTGTGCTCTGCCAGTCTTCTTCCTTCATCCATCTACCTCTACACACACACACAACACACAAACGCACGTGCTCATGTTATATATCCACGCACGTTATTGTGGGAGGGTGTGCAACGAGTATGCCAACGACACGAACAAACAATCATCACCGAGGAGTTGTTGGCGGTGCGCGCGCGAGACGTGCGGCACTCCTTCTCTTTTTTATTTTTCTTCTTCATTCACGACGTGTGATGATGATTATGATGTTTGCAACACAAACAACTTCATCATTCACACGTTGAAAAACAACAACAACAAAAAAATAGATACAAAAAACACAAAAAAAACAAAAAAAATATTAAAAAACAACAAACAAAAAAAGAATGAGATGTTTTCTTCCGTGTGATGTGTGTTCGTTGGCTGCTCCATCAACATGTGTGCCCCTCCCCGTGGAGCTGAATGAGCTTAATGCTCGCAGATTGTATGAATGTTATTTGGCAGATGAGAATGGGTGAGTGAGTAGGAGGTGGGCAACACATGAAAAGAAGACCGTGATGATGGCATGGTGTTGTTGTTGTTGTTGTTGTTATTGTGATCGTAGGATGTGCTCGAGCATGTACGTGCGTGCATGTGCTCAGCACACATTAATCCTCGTTGCACACACACACACACACACAATCACCTCCATCAACACACGGTGAGGATGGATGGCGTACAACAACTACTACTACTACTTTGCGGTACATACGTCTATGCAAACCTCCTCCTTTTCCTACATACATCATCATGGTCACTACTTAATCCTTACACACACACACAACACAGGCACCAACGCACATCGTCGTTGTTGATGCTGGGTGCTCTTGTTGTTGTTGTGTAGGACGGGTGTGGCCCATGATGTGTGTGTGTTCTTTGGCTTACCTTATCTTCCACCTCCTTCCTCCCTGCTCTTCCCTACACCCCGTATGTTTTTTTT
This sequence comes from Jaenimonas drosophilae, assembly GCA_030849065.1. Taxonomy (NCBI): domain Eukaryota; phylum Euglenozoa; class Kinetoplastea; order Trypanosomatida; family Trypanosomatidae; genus Jaenimonas; species Jaenimonas drosophilae. The sequence goes on from JASAON010001649.1 coordinate 87,953, forward strand.
TTTCGTCGTTCTTTTTTTTTTGTTTTCTTCTTGTGTGAGAGAGCGCAGGACCTCCGTGGTGATCGCATCATCCAACACACACACATACATACAAGAATGGAGGTGCTTCACCTCATCTTTTTTTTTGTGTGTGTGTGCGTGGATGATCGTCTCGTTTTGTGTGGATGTGGCGAGAACACGTTCATTGGCACGCAGAATAATATCATGCGTTTGCCGTTGACGTACATCTTCATCACTCCATTCCTCACTCTCCCTCCCACCTCCCACGCACATCGTTCATCATCCTCAACTTCCGCGACTGGTTACGAACAAGAAACAAGGCATGGTATGGTATCATCATGATCACCATCACCTCCATCAATAGATGGTCTTGCATGATGAATGATGAATGATGATGATGATGATATGATGAATGATGAATGATTTGTGGGAGGAGATCAGGTTTATGTATGCGGTACGTGCGGGAGGATGTTTCATCGCACACAAGTGTTTTCTCTGTGATCGTCGATTCCCACCATATCTGTATTCTGATGTGTTCAGGTACGTGCGGCAACACAAGATGTTGTGTGTGTGTGTGTGTGCGTGTTTGTATGTTTGGCAACAACAAACCAACACACACACATCAACAACTCTCATCCCCCCCTTGCGAGATGATGATGTGGAGCTGCCGCCGCCGTGTGCCGCTGGGCCTTCTTCTGCCTTTTCGTTCTTTGTTGTTCTGCTCATACATCTCCAACAGCACTTCGCGCTCCTCTCCACGTAAATACACACACACACACACACAAACAACGTTCACCTTCTCATCATCAACATCATCATCATCCTGATGATGAGGTGTGTGCGTGTTGGAGGAGGAAGAGGAGATAAAAAGAGTGGGCGGGGAGGATCACCACGGAGGCCATCCACCGTTTGTGATTGCTTCTGATTCAGTTTTTTTTTTTTCATGTTCATGTTTGTATTTTTCATAAATGTTTCTTCTTGTTGCTCCCTGCACCACTCTTTCCAACCCCCCCAAAAAAAACATTGAAAGAAGTATGATGATTGATATAGCTACCCCCTGCACACCCCACTTCCCCTTTTCCTGTTCTGTTTCTGTTATTTGATCCTGTTCTCTTACTCTTCTTCTCCGTCCGGCGGCGTTGATGTTGTTGTTGCGATGCCCCACAGTCAGTGGCGTGTTGTTGTTGTGCTTCAACACGCGAGATACTCACACACGCACACATGAAGACACACACACGCTCTCACACTACAACACATCCCCCATTGGATGGTCTTGATGTTGCTGTGCATGTGTGTGTGGTTGTGTGCGATGCGTTCTGCCTTCTTCCATCTCTCTCCACCATACAACTCGTAGTCCTCCCGCGTCGAAGCTCGAAAAGACACACCTCATCTAATAACACAAACAAAAAAAAGAACAACAACAACAACTACAACAGCGGAGATGTGCCACAGCCTTCATGTTGGATGACGATTGCCCTCGTGTTCATGTACGTCAACTCTTCTTCTTCTTCTGCTTTTTCATTGTTCTCTCGCCAACACATCATCGTGGTTGTTGGTGTGCTCTTTTCATGTGATGATTTAGCACATATCATGTTGTGAAGCCGTTCGTACGACGGCCATCAATACCACAAAACAACAAAGTACGTGGAGCAGCACACGTAATCGCTGCTGCTTGAAGGTAGAACAGGCATCAACGACAAGAACCATCACAGCACCACAATGATGGATCCCCACACCACCAACAACATCAATGATGATGATGATTGCTTCATTCATCATGCACTGCAGCCAACCACTAATCACAGCGGGTGCCACCCGACCAATGAAGGACGCGGTGGTGCGTGGGAGAGTGGCAGTGAGCACGACGTTGATGATGATGATGATGCACGTGAGGTTCATGCCACAACACAGATTCCTCATGTTCTTGGCCACCCGCAAGTGGCTGCGGATGATGGGCGTTGTGCCACATCCGCCAGCAGCGTCACCGCTGATGAGGCCATCGCGCGATTGTGTGCGCGTCTCGCCGAGCCCAACACGTTGCCCATCAACACCGTCCTTTCTCCGGATGAATACTTCTGACACAACACAACACTGCTACACAACCAACTCATCATCTCATCTTCTGCTACTAGTACAGTACTCCTATTCAAGTAGTGAATGTATGTACCTTGTATGGATGGATCGTACTCGTGTTGCATCTCTGCTTTTCTTTGGTCTTGGTCTTGTGTTTGCGTAGAAGAAGTTGTGTGATTCAGCACATCTCGTTGACGATCACCACACACAAACACACACAAACACACACAGAGAGAGATTTGGCCATCATCATCATCATGGGAGAAGTGGAGTTGTTGGTGGAGTCGCTGAGCCGACGACTTCAGCGCGGAGAGCCCAACGCCATCTTCTCCATCGCCGTGGATGTGTGCAACAACATGCGCCACGATGAACAAATTAAGCAGCTCCAACGTATGTTGCAGCGATTGGGTGACGTACTCGGTGGCCGTGAAGGAATTCGCGCATCTCTGCTGGAGGCGCTGATTCATTCCGTTGGCGCACTCGTCCTCCTCGCTGCCTACAACAACAACAACAACAACACATCCTCATCATCATCAGCAACATCTCCGTGGCTAACGGATGAGATGGAGGCCAACTTCTCCCGTTGCGTGGAAGATGTTCTGCGCGCTCACCCAAGCTACTCCGATGAGGTGGTGGCTGGTGTGTGCTACACTGTGGCACAAATCATCACGCAAGGCCGATGCTCATCCATCTTGTCGCGGTGTTGTGCTTCGCTGACAACGGCACGCGAAGAGGATATTCCGTGCAAGCATGCGGTGGAGGTGCTGGCATCGTGTGCTTCCATTCTTGTACTCCGCGGAAAACCAGAGCTCCCAAATCTCATTCTGCCAACAGCAACGCCAACAACAACAACATCATCATCCGCTCGCACCACCAACAAGGAGAAGGGCTCTGGCAAACGTGGCAAGAAGCCCACAACCTCTGCCGAGGATGTCGCACACACAACCTCTGCACACGCAGATGCGACGCCAACCGACGTGATGGATCGCCTGATCATTCAACCCGACGTTGCGCATCACGTACGAACACAACTCACTTCATGTGCGTTGAGCAGTCTGGGACCTTCCGGCGCGGCGCAACACGATGCCTCCGTCATTGCCCTCATTTGCCGCCGCGTGCTGATTCCGTCGCTGCTCGTCCACGGCGGAGGCCGTTTGATGCGCGGTGATGACGTACAACTTCACAACGTTGTTGCATCCATGTCTGTGCAACGCACGGACGAGGCGGTTGTGCTCATTGCTGCCCTCTTTGACTGCCTCTTTGGCACCACACAAGAAAACAACAACAACAACAACACAACATCAGATGTACGTGATGATGATGATGAGGATGATGGTGCCATGGACTACCGCGCATCGCCCTTGTTGTGGGATGTTGTGCAGCGCACGTTGCGTGAGGCGATCATCGGCGAGGGCGATGCCGGCAAGCGCGCCGTTCTTCAGCTTCGTGCCGATTATCTCCTCAAGCGCATCGTACACCTCACCGAGTGCGAAGAGAAGAGGTTGGCCATCACCAACACACGTGTGTTGCATGAGGTGTTTCCGTGGTGTGGAGGTGGCGTGAGCTCCACGTCGTGGGCCACCTTTTTTCTTCTTCTGGAAACGTTTAATGAATTTGGTTTGCACATCATCGCACCCGCTCTGACGAAGCTCGACGCCCTCACCGAACAGCTATGTACCTCACTTCAGAACAACGATGATGATGATCATCATCTTAATCACCAGCACACAACCTTCGCGTTGCATCCCTCGTGGATTGAGCTGCTCTATCTTAAGCTGGTGCTTCACCCCAACATTGGCATTCGCCGTGTTGGTCTTCGGCGGTTGTGGCTGCTACCAACGCCGGTGTTGCGCAGCTTCACGATGAGCGCCATCTTCTTCCACGCCTTTCGCAGCGGTGCAGATCCTCGCTTGTGCTCCGATCTTGATCGCACCACCATCTCCGCCACCTTCTTGGATACAAAGGCATTTGAAGGTGAGGAGGTGCGTGCGTTGCCAGATGATGTTGAGCCCCTCGCGGCGGAGATGGAGCGCTTCTACGGTGAGGTGCTCTTCCCTGTGGTGCTACGCACAACACAAGAGCGCACGTCGGCCATGTTGATGATGTTGCGTGCGATGCAAGATAAACCACCCCGCTTCACCGTATCCATCTTCGTACGCATTCTCCATCGCATCGCGGAATCCATGTTGCGTGAGGTGGCGATGATGATGATGGATGAAGGTGTTGCGTCGAGCTGCGCCGACGTCTTTTTGCATGAAGAGGTGCTTGAGTTGTTGGCCTCCATCCTTCGTGATTCGGTGCAGGAGAACATTCCTTTTTGGTTGGAGGTGCGTGTCTCGAGCATCGCCTTCTCTGCGTTGATCAGCGTCGCAGCGATGCAGCCGAGAAAGATGCGCCATCACGCAGCATTTTGGCGTGTGTTGGCGCTGTGCGGCCCGCTCGGCCAATCCGGAGGACGTAGTGTTGCCAAGATGGAGGCGTGCGGGCAGTACGGCAGTGTTGGATCTGGCGCACATCCCGCGTTGCTGCATCATCGTTTGTGGTCCGTGGCGGAGAGCGTGGTGGAGACAACAACTACAACAACAACACCATCATCATCATCAGGTATGAAACGATGGAGGACGGCAGCGGAGATGATTCGTGAGATGCTCGACGTGGATACGCTCGTGGAACGCACACACGCACTTCTCTCATCCAACATCTTTGATGAGGTGGGCGTCAAGACCCACTTCTTCTTGCTTGGTGCTCTTGCCAAGGATGTTGAGTGTGGTACGTTGATGCTCCGCACACTCGCAACGTGTGTGTGCGACGCCATCACATCCTTGCGTAGTCGGGCCTACCGCACCGCGGGGAGCATGACGACGTCCATGGCAGCCTTGGTGGAGCTCCACAAGAATCTTGGCAATACGCAGGTGGAGCACTTCATGAGTACGTCCGTCGTGGAGGAGATGCTCACAACGTTGATGGATGTTGCGATGCACGCGTTGGAGGATGGATGGGCCATGACGATGCGTGGCCACCTCCATGCGTTGAGTGATGATGGTACATCATCATCATCATCATGTGCTCGAGATGCCATTGTGGCGGTGGCACAGACCGCACATTGGGACGTCTTGTGTGCCGCCATTGTTTCGTGCTTGCAAATGATGCTCCGCACCACCAACGGTGCCGTGCGTGCGGCGGAGGTGATCCATGCCGAGAAGCAAGTACATGCGCTCATTCACTTCCTTCGTCGCCATGCAACACAGGCATCGAGCAACACCACCACCACTTCATCATCATCACTGAATGAATCCTCCGCGGAGGTGCAGGCCATCTTGGCGCGCAATGCCGCACGTCTTGCTCAGAGTGTGCTGAGTGGTTTTGCCACCATGGATCATCGTGAGGCACCATTTGAGCTGGACGGTGTGGAGGTGGGATGTTTCTTGCCCATCGACGCCAACGTTGCCGCACAGTTCTTGCGCGACCTCTGCGATGGCGCATTGCCGCCTTCGCGCACATCTGCCAACAAGACGTCTTCATCTCCGCTGCTCGCCGCCCTCACCGATGAAGCGTGGCCAACGTTGATGGCACAACACGCACGTGGCGTGTACGACTGCATCTTTGTACTTCTCTACCGATTGATGGATCAAGACCAACAACAACAACAACAACAACAACAACAACAACATGGGAAGCTCATTGCCCATGTTGCCAGCTTTGCCCAGGAACAGGCTGAGCAGTGTTGGAGTAGCAACCTGGCCAGCCTCTTCAATATCATGGCGTGGTGTGCAGCACGTGGAGGTGATATTGATGATGATGATGATGATGTTGCAACAGAGTTGGATTGCGTCGCGCTGTCTTCCTGCATGTTGGAGCGCATGCGCGATGTTGGCGCACGCCAACACGCCCTCCTCGCCTCCATCGCCTTCCTCTCCCTGCAACACGCGCTGCCACACAACGTTGAATATGTTCGTGAGGTGCTTCTCTCCACCCTCACGAATGAGTTGGAATGTACCGATCGCAACACGTACTTTGTGGCGGTGGCGGCAACCAACATGCTCCTCGCGAAGCCCGACGCACATTGGCCGCACGTGATGGAGGTGTTGTTGCACACCGCCATTCTCGTCAATCCTGGTCGGGATGAGGAGGAGCAGGAATCAACCCTCGCCGCGACGGAGGCGCTGATGTGCGTGCATTGGCCGGATGAGGTGCGCGCCTTTTTCCCGCCAACGGTGCGCATGGCCGGGGTTGGTCGCGCGCTCTCCATCGCGGCGGTGTTGTGGTGCTGCCGGCAATCCCCACAACGTGCCAAGGAGTTGAGCTTGCACCTACTCTCCATGAATACCACACATGATGTGGTGAAGCACGAGCCCTGTATGCCCAACTCACGACCACACCGCACACGTATTCGTCTCTGGCAGCTCATTTGTGCGTTGCTCCCACTCATTCCGACGGAGCTGGACGAGGTACGCCCGCTCTTCCAGCACTTGATCCATGATTGCTTTCCCATCAACAACCTTGGCAGTGTGCGCCGTCTGATGGAGCTCTACGGCATTCGTTTGCTCCAGCACCAGCCCTCGCTCTACACCATGGTGGCGGATGTGCTGGCCAACTACACACTACGACCACAAGTGTGCGGGAGCTATGTTCTCATTGCCTGCCACGCCTTGTTGCAGAACGAAGCACGTGCTACACCGTCGTCAGACATTTTTCACGCCCTCTTTCCACGCTTGATGCAACAAGGTACATCCAACCAACACCTCCTTCGCATCATCAGTCACATTGGCATCTTTCGCGTGTGTAATGCGCGGATGAAACGTGGTGAGGTGCTCGAGACGGAGGCCTTGGCCATGTTCCACTACATCGCCAAGGCACCGGAACACACAAAGTTCCGTGAGAAGCATGAGGAGATGCTCTTCTTTGACGCGGAGGCGGCGGCATCTCCTCGAAGTCTGTTCTGCGTACAGCGTAAAGAGGCCAACACCATTCTGCGTGAGAGCATCCCCGCCAGCACCTTTGAACGTATACGTTTCTTGGCCACGGAGGTCTCTGCGCTCACGGGCTCGCTGCAACGACCCGTGGAGGAGCTCCGCGCGCGCGGATTGCTCGCCACGACGGAGATGCGCGCCAGGCTCAATGTGTTTCGCCACGAAAGCAGCATCCCGCACACGGCGCACATGGCTGACTACTGCGTTGAGCACACCCCCGAGGCGATGGAGCTCCTCCGACATGATCCAAACAGTGTGGCACCACCAACATCGGCAACACCCGCCGATGGCCAACCACCACACGCGCAAGACAACATTCAGCGCAAGGTGTCATCGTGGTGGTGTAGTGAAGTGTACCAGGAGCTCCACCCACGTGCGCTCGGCACCAATGAGCGCCAATCTCTCATTGTTGTTGGCTCGTTGCTTGAGAACCCCGTGAATATCGCGGGCCTCTGCCGATGCGGCGATATCTTCAACGTGGAGGAGGTCGTGGTGCCTGATGCGCACGTCTTCGCACATCCGCACTTTGTGGCAACGGCGCGGAGTGCGGAGCTCTGGATCCCGTGGTCGGCCGTGCCACCGAAGGACCTGCCGAGCTACTTTGAAGCGTTGCGCATGCGTGGGTACACCTTGGTTGGCGTGGAGCAAACGGCGAGCAGCACATCGATGGAGGTTTTCACTTTCCCCAAGAAGTGTGCCATGGTTCTCGGTGCAGAAGGTCAGGGCATCCCTGCCGCACTCATCCCACTCTTGGATGTGTGCGTGGAGATTCCGCAATATGGCCTGATTCGCTCGCTGAATGTGCACGTAACTGGAGGTATCTGCATCTACGAGTACGTGCGGCAGCACCTCATGACGAAGCAGGTGCCCACCACGACAGCAACCATAGCATCCTAGTTGGGTGTGGGTTTGGATGATCATCATCTTCTTGTTTTTCTTTTCTTCCTTTGGAAGACGGTTAATCGTGGTGAACGACATCTGCACCACAAGAATAAGTAAGCCAAAATACATTACTCATTAAATGATGATGATGATGATGATGATCTCTCCACCAGTGTTGTGTGCTGGTTATGCCCCCTACCTCAACGCACACGTCCTTTGCCAATCTTTCTCTCTGTGTTGTCATTGATGCAGATAGGTTGCAGAGTAGTTGGGCATCGTTCTCTGCTTCACACAGAGTAGTAGTGAGGCAGGCACACAAAGATAGTCATTCTAGGGTAGTTAGCTCATATTCCATTGTGCATCCACGCAAACACGAAGTGAAGGAACACACACGCACACACGCAACGATGCTCCGTCGCCCCACACGCGCGGTCTTCCCCGCGGCCATCTCCGCCGTGAATGCCAGCTCTTCTCTCTTCAACTCCGCCCGTTGCGGATTAGTGGTGCATGCCCCTAAAGCAGATATTTGCCTCGGCCGCTTCAACTTCATGGAGCAGTACAATGAGTTTCGCAACCGCAGTGGGCGTGTGCCTGACTACGAAGCGGAGAAGTACCGCGACACCTACTGGCGTCTGGATGAGTACGTGCGTCGTTCTGAGAATTATATTCGCAATCAAGGTTTTTTCTTCCTCCCAACCTTGGAGTTTCCCTGGTACAAGGGCTGCATGCCACTCATGTCGTCCTACCAGATTCGCGTGCATTACGGCAGACATCATCGTGCCTACGTGGAGAAGCTGAACCAACTCATTGAGGGCACCCCACTCTACGGGCTTCAGCTGGATGAGCTCATTGAGCGCAGCCACAATGACGCCAGCTTGGCTGGAGTCTTTAATAACGCCGCGCAACACTTCAACCACAGCTTCTTTTGGAAGAGCATTCAGCCATTTGGCAGCAACATCCCTCCTGACCTATCCGCCGCGGTGTGCAAGCAGTACGGCAGCGTGGAGGCGTTGCAACAGGCTGTGGTGCTCGCGGGCCAACAGCTCTTTGGGAGTGGCTGGGTTTATCTCGTCTACGATAGTCAGGCACAGGCCTTTGATGTGCGGAGCTACAGCAACGCAGGCTGCCCACTCACCGACCGTCGCTGCACACCACTGCTCTGTGTAGATGTGTGGGAGCATGCCTACTACATTGATTATGAGAATGATCGTGCGGCCTACCTGAGCAAATTTTTCGATGTCGTTGATTGGCATTGGGCGGAGCGCCACTGGAAGCGTGCCACGGGCCAGGAGTATGAGGAGATGAAGTACTCGTAGGGAAGTAGGTGAAGATAGGAATTGCGAATCCAAGGATGATGATGATGATGATGATGATGCACGCATGCATTCATCATCTTCGACGTGTGTAGCTACCCACAGACGAGGTTGCTGTCTTGTGGTTTGTGACGATGCACGCACGTACATTGAGAGAATGCTCTGTGGATAGCCACACACACAAAACACAAGTGCTCGCAATGGATGATGCATACTTGGTACAAGTGTGTTGTGTGTCATGATGTACATCACCATGATACGACATCCAACCTTCACTCTTCCTCATCTTTTTTTTTTTTTTTGGTTGTTGTGTTCGTCAGCTTGTGTCGTACTCTGCTGTGCGCCATCAACGCTCTTCGGTGTGCTGAGCCTCCGAAGAACACCTCGCAAACCAACAACCATTTTGTAGGTTCTGTGGAGTTCATCTCCGCTAGCATAGCAAAAAAGAAGAAAACAGCAACGCCAACAACAATATACAACCAGTGTTTGGTGTGTACGTATATAGGATAGTGCGTGTGAAGGAGCATCCTCTGGCACGATGATGCGACGTAGCGCGCTTCTGATGAGCTCCGGCATGGTGGAGTACCATGAGTGGCACCTCCACGAGCCTCTCCTCCAAAACTACGAAGGCTGGCGTATTCTCGATAATCCAAAGTACGACCGAAAGATTGAGGCCTACACCTCCGACCTCTGCGGCTCTGTGCGCCATTTGGACCCCATCATTGATGATCCCCGCCTCACCCACAAGCAACGTGTGTGCCGCCTCTATCGTTGGTCGCTGAAGGAGCTGCAGATGTGGTTTGTGCAGCTCAACGCACACAAGTTCAACTTAGCCTACAAGGTGATTCGTCGCCGCTTTGAACGCTACCGCTACGTCTCGGACCCTGCCACCTGTGATATGATGGTGCGTCAGACGCAGAAGTACCTCCGAGACAACGCCAACTTTCACTTCCTCCGTCGCAACAACTCCTCCCCGTGGAGCACCTTCACCCTCGCCAACCCAATGTTTCATCCAGACAACTCCCTCGTGTATGACCACTGGACCCATCCGGAGGTGATGTGGTACGACGATGCGAAGTTGCACCGATGGACGGGCCATCATCCACTCTACGCCGGTGCCGGTGAGAAGTCGGATCGTTTTGGCGATATGGATGTTTCACCGCAGTGGCGCTGGGTTACGTACTCCGTCGGGGCCTTTGTGTTGGTGTGGTGCATCGCACAGATGTCGGGCATGTTGCGTGGTGAAGAGGATCATCACTTTGAGAAGTGGTGTAAGTCCATGGAGCACAATCTAGCAGGCGCACTCTACGCGGAGGAGCGCAGCTCACGCAGCCGCACCGGCCGTAGCATGTTGGGCGGTGATTGGGATCGCATCCTCGGCGCCATTCCGAATACTGACGGACCCCACATCAATCGTCTGGATAAGGTAGAGCCTAGCAACTACTAATGTGTGTGTGTGTGGGTGGGTGTGTGTGCTATGGAGCACAACAGCAACAACAACAGCATTGCGTAGGCCGTACTTTGCAAATCATGACGATGATGATGGAGGTACCGTGAGAGAGTGTGTATGCGTAGTCTTTGTAGTGTAGGAAGCAGAATCTTCGTGTCGTTGGGAGCCATCATCATCATCATCAACCAACACTCTTCCTGATGAGTGAGGGTTGTGGTGGTTGATGATGTGCTTGCCGTGATTCAACATCATCAGTTTCATCGTCTTCATCATGTACCACAACACATGTGTGTGTGTGTGTGTGCTGCTTTATCATCTCTGCTTTTCCCTTCTCTATTTTTTTTTTGTGTGTACGTAAGATAGAGGCAGATCCAGCCAACAACACTTACTTAGAACAACAGCAACTTCGTGTTGTTGTTGTGGTTCATTGCACCCCATGAATCGCTCTCGTGAGGATATCTACGTTCCCTACGACGAGGAGGCATCCATGATGCGCAGCGATGAAGAAGTGGATGATGAATACGATGATGATCATGATGATGATGGGTGCGTTGCTGCAGCACCAGCTCAGGCAAGCATCTTTCTTCCTGCACCCATCACCACAGTGCGTGCACGCCAAGATCTCTGCCCGAAGCCAAACTACGCCCCGGTGACTGTCAATGATGATGATGAGGATGATGTTGCTGGAACTTGTGGCACCTCACCATCTCATGGAGCAACACCACCCACCAAATACCTAACAACTTCTGCTCGTATGGCTCATCATGATCATGATCGTGGCCATGATCATGATGGTGATGATGATGTTGCGCCACAGATGATCTCTCTCTCGAGCAACTCCCAGGCCTTTTGGGAGCGCCCCCGGTCAGCACTCTACGAACCAACAGCCGCCACTGCGGCAAAACAACACGAACGCACTCACACACACAAGACATCATCGCCACACAGCGCACGTAAACCACCCTTCTTGGCTTCAGGAACAGCACCATCCAGTGGGCGGCGCTACTCACACGCCACCTACGAAGCAGCGGGCAGCACCTACGGACGAAACGATACAACACCAACCAAGTACGGCGGCACCTACAACAACAACAACAACATCAACAACAACAAGAAGCGTGGCTGTGTGCGCACCTTCTCACCCATCTCCACACTCTCTCCTCGAAGTGCGCCACAACCACAATCGCAGCAAACATTTGTACGCAAGGCCACCATGACGCCAGAACGCAAGCAGAGTTGTGACGTACGTTCGTTGGAGTCCTTCGCACGGCACTGCTCCCGACAAGAGGCCGGACGACATGACCAGTATGAACGTACCACTCCACGCTACGTACGAGATGCTGAGGCATCCATGGCAAGCACAGAGGGTGGCATTGAGTTGGATGGTGTACGTCGCAAGGGAGCTCGCTCACGTCGTGGGAGCTCCGCATCATCTCGTCCCCGCGCCTCAAGCGCCAACGGTGGACGTCTTTCTCGATCACAGAGCTGCGTGAGCGGGTTAGATCCAACAACAACAACAACAACAACGTTGATGCGCAGCAACTCAACCCACAAGCGTGGTGGTGCCGCAACGCGTACATCATCTACATCATCTTCTGCACGTAAGGCTGAAACACCATCGGGCTACCGATGCATCACTACGGGTGGTGCACGCAAAAAGACGAAGAAGACGAACAACAACAACAAGAAGGAGGAGGTACTCACTCAACACACCAACAACGGCATTAATCAGCTTTCCGCAACGCCAGCGAAGGAGGAATCTCCGGCGGCGGTGCGATGTACGTGGGCCACAAGTCCTGGCGCGATTGAGCGCATGTTGGTGGAGGATGGCGAGGTTGAGGATGAGCTGCGACGTACGGGCGGGGCAGAGAACGCACGTTGGTCCATGAGCGCAACGAAGCCACGCGCACCTAAATCACGTGGGGAGATGGATGATGCTGATGGTGTTGGTGGTGCAACACCAACATACGGCACCACCACAACCAAAGGGGAGGAGGTAGATGGGTGCCCTGCGCACATTGGCAGCGATCCAGTTCTCCACGTGATGCTGCGTGGCATGATTCGCTTCGCCATGCCATGCCGTTTGTGTGGTGAGCTACTCAGCGATGCTTCCTACTTCAATCATGTGGAGATGTGTGCCACACGAACACACGACTTGTTGAGTGCCTACTATCATGCCAGGATTCCTCCACACATGACGGCGGTGTTGCGTACGGCGATGGATCCACTTCCTCCTGCCATGTGCGCCAACACCAACACCAACACCAACAACGTGCGTAGTGATGCGGCATGGCAGTGCTATCACTCCGCTCGTGCCATGTTGGTGCAGTGTGGTGTGTGTAGGGCATCTATTCGCGTACATGATTGGCGGGAACATGAGGATCAATGTCGTGGCACAATGAGGTTGCCCGCACAAGATCCATCACCACAACATGTGAAGGAGGAGGGAAACGTGCGGGTGTGCTAGTGTTATGCGCATCCCATGCCGTTGTCGTTGATGATCCTCCTCCTCCTTCTTACGTACGCAGAGATTGCCACTTCTTGTGTTGGTTATTGTGAGACACACACACACACACACACACACACACACTCACTCACTCACTCACGCACACACACAAACTTAGAACTGCGGAGAGAGATCAACGTCATCTCCACACTACGGCACACTCTTGTACTTGTACGATATTGCAATTTTTTTTTCGTTCGGGTTGTCGTGAAGATGGACGTGTTGGTGTGATTGATGTTGCCTGTGCGACGCTTTTCGTCCTGCACTTCGCACACGTACACGCATCTTTCATCATCTTCTCCTCGGTTGTGCCGTATTGCCGTCTGGGGGGGGGAAGAACACCATCGTTGCACGCGTATCTTGAAGTTGTACTTCATTGTGTATCTCAAGAGAACGGCATCATCACCACTCTGCTGTTACTGTTTTACTCATCATCAAGCATGTGCTGCACTCATCAAAATTTTCTGTGCTTCTTTTTTTTCTTTTTTTTCTGTTTTGTAGCTTCACAGTGTTGCCCACAAACGACATCAACGCAACAAGTTCTTTCCATCCGTTGTACAGGAGTAGAGAGGCACACAAGCGCACAACAACAACAACAACAACAACAACAACATCATTTCTACGTGATTCATTGTGCCCATAGACCAAACTTATTCACTTACCGATTATTATACAAAAAAACATAGAAAATTGTTGTTGTTTCTGCAACACATAGAGATCATTGTGAGAACAACAACAACATCTTCATCCTCATCACCATGACAACCTTCATCACCGTAACTGAGATGGTGTGCTGCTATGACCACCTCTCCACCAACCTTCATATTCCTCAGAAGGAGTGCGAGGTCTATGAGGAGCTTCTCCTGAAACATCTGCGCCCTTATTGCACCACAACATCCATGGATGAAGATGGTATTGACGTGGAGGATGCCCACAACACCATTGATGAGGTATGCAACACCAAGGCACATCTCCGCAACATCGTTGGTGGGATGGAGGAGCTACTCGCCGTGCTACGTACACATGAAGAACACACACTTCAAACGCTACGCTACATCGCACTCCGCGAGGATGTGATGGAGCGTCTTCGTGTGTGCTGTGAGTTTTTTGACGGTGGTGGTTGTGTGTTGGATGATGCCCAGGCCAACTTCCTCCTCTTGTTGCAGGAACACCAAATGCTAACCTTGTTGGTCGTGGAATCCATCACACAGTGGCAGCTCACGTTGCGCTACGCAGCTCCTTTTGTGTGGCGGTGTGGTGGTGGTGGCGGAGCTGAGCTCTACATGCACCGCATTCTTGCGGATTGTGCCGCCCTCACCTACACCAACGTGTGCAAATCACTGCAGATTCGTCTCACCCAACAACCCTTGTGTGCCAACATGCATCTGCAACAAGTTGCACATCGAAAGATGCTGATGAGACGAACAAAGATGGTGAATTCGGGTGCGTTGTGGAGCAAAGGGCTTCAACCTGTGGTGCCTCCAGTACATGATGGCGTACGTCGGTACTATGATGTGTTGTGTTGCTTTAGTGGCCCGCTTGCGGCGAAGAACTTGCGTGATGCACGTCATGGGTCCATGGCCATTCGCCACGTACCAACACATGATGCTGATGCTGTTGATGATCATGATGATGATGGTGTTGTTGGTGTGGCACCAACTCTGCTTCATGGATGGCGTCCGAGCAAAAATCATATGGCACGCAAGCGCAAACATGAACGTCTCGCACACGCAGAGGAGCTCCTCCTGCAGGAGCCCGCACGTGTGGAGCAGATGCAGGCGGAGCTGCACATGCTCGAGCACACATGTGGCGGCATCGCCATGTTGTTGGCCACCGATGACTTGATTCACGTGCGTGCGGAATCATCATCGGTGCACACCAACACCGACACATTTCCACGCACTTTCACCGCCAATACCTCCATGTGGAGCTTAAATGAGGAGCTCTGCAACCACATTTATGTTGCTCGTCATGGACGTGGACGTGGACGACGTGAGCAACAATCACAATCGCAACACCGCGATGTGGTGCATGAAGCCGCGACAAGATCAATGGTGAGTGCATCAGCGACCCCAACCACCAACTCCGCAACCAACAACACACGCCGTAGTTCCATCACCTCCTCCTCATCCTCTTCCATTGTTGCATCATCCTCAACAACATCAGCAACGTTGCCGGATGCACCAACGCCAACGACAACGACAACCACAAAAGCTGCGGATGTACGTCGCGGCAGCTTATCATCATCATCATTATTGTCTTCCTCATTGAGCGCAAACACATCCACCAAGATGGAAGAAGATGTGCCACCACCGGAACATCCAAACACTGCACGCGTTGCTGCATCTCATCCAAGCAGCCGTGCATCATCATCATCATCACGTACATCTTCACTATCTCACACCAAAACACCTCTATCCTTCATCTCATCCTCAACTCAATCACCTGCGCCATCCTCGCCCGCATCCTCGGCGAGAGGCGAGACGAATGTTGTGGAGGAGCGGCGCTCTATTTCACTGGAAGAGCTCCGCCGGCAGCTGCTCGAGGAACACTCGCAATCCATGTAGATGATGATGATGATGGTGATGATGATTTAGGTTGGTAATGCATATGTTGTTGTTGGCACGCATGTAGCAACACAGATGAGCACAGAGCAGATGATGCTCCCACACCCCCACCCTCACTCTCCCTACACACATTCGCAGCTCATTCACTTCTCCTTCAGTTGTTGTTGTTGTTGTTGTTTCTTGGCAATCCATCACGGTATCTCCTCCTCGTCTTGGCGCGGATATTCTTCACGACGGCAACCTCCTCCCCCCCACGTACGCACAACAACACAATCACAGACCTCCACACACACACACACACACACTCACACACATCAATCCAACACGTTTTACTTGTTCTTTCATCGTTTTCAGAAACAACTACAATGATGATGGTTGCTATCCCCACTGCACTGAAGGTGTTGCGAGAGACGTGGGAACGTTTGGTGCGCATCACGCATGATGTTGTGGCGTACGTACAACAACATGAGCTGTGTGAGCTCCACAGGTTGATGCCAGGATTGCCAGAGCTGTACTACGGCGGCTTGTGCTTCTGTTGTCTGTTGCATCTCGTGGCACCATGTAGTGCAACGTTGTTGTTGGTGCTGGGGTTGCTACTACCTAACCTCACGAGTGCGGTGCAGCAATCCTTGCTGGACGAATCCAGTGATGAGGTTGATGTGATTGGCATGACCACACACACAAATGTAGCAACCAAGGATGAGGCCACTGCAACGCCACCACCACACGTTGATGAGGAGCCTGGTGAAGCACGATGGTGGATGAGCAGCTCCGATGAATTTTCGGATAGCGCAACACCCTCGAGCATCAATTCAAGTACGACTGACGAATCATCATCATTATCTCCGTGTGGGCCATGCCCATCCACGCCAGCAACATCATCAACAATAACGTCTTCATGATCTCCCTTCTTACGGCACGTACACAACTGTGCGGGATGCCTTCCTTCGTTCCAACTCATTGTCTCTCGTGTGAATGCTCACTCTCACCTCTCAGCGCAACTCCAACCACCAACCACCAACAACAGATGATGATGATGATGATGGTTGCTATGACACAACCGATTCCTCCAACACAGGAGCAAGCAGATGCCTCTCTCTTCCTCCCTCCCCGTGTGCCACTCACAATGACGATGATGTTCCTCCCCCACCTCTCCAAAAAACAAACACAAATACACGCACAAGCCTACAACAACCTCTACATGATGATGATGATGATGATGGATCTTCATCCCCAACCTACCTACTTCTCTCCCATCACGTACATGTAGCACACCTATTAGTGAAACACACAACACACGTTTTAGTATCATCATCATCATGACGTCGGAGCATGCGGATCGCGAGACCCTCCCCGACCGCCACACACGTGCGCGCATGCACTTCACCAACCTTGGCTCCGCTGAAGCACAGGAATCTGCCGTCGCACGTGCAACAACACGTTCGTGGCTCACCCCATTTTTTGGATCAAACGTGGTGAGTGAGGAGGAGGCCAAGCACATGGCCTTCCTCGCAACGGCAGAGAATCCGTGCGTGCTGTACTCACAGGACATCATGCGATGCCTGCGCACACATGAAAACCAGTTTTCATTTTGCCAACCACGTGTAGCTGCGCTGCAACTGTGCCTACGTGAGCATCACTTGTAAATCATTAGCAAGATACAACAACTTTATGATGATGATGAAGAAGAATGATGATGTACGCAGTGTGTACGTACATTTGTTGTTGTTGTTGTTGTTGCTGATGATGATGAATGATGATGAGTGCGGTGGATGGATATCATCTGACTTGTATATTCCGTGGTGATGTGTAGGTGGCGTATTGCGTAGGAAAGGTAGGATGAGCTGAGAAGGTGGCGTAGAAGGAGTGGATGCTGAACGCACAACATGCAACAACGTGAATGTGTGTTGTTGTTGTTAGTTGGTTGCGTTGGTGCGTGTGTAGTGAATGTGTGTGTGTGTGTGTGCGGATGGCGTCCTCCCCCACACATACTCTTTGAAAGGAGATGGAGGAAACACCAACGTCAATGTGATGAGCTGCATGTTGTTCTTCTATGCTGTGCATTCTAACAACAACATGTGCGTATACGTGTACGTCCTTCTTCCTTCCTGTTTTTTCTAAAAAAAACTTCTTAGTAGTCGTGCGTATTCGTGAGGAGGTGAGCAGTTCATCTTCTGCTCATACACACCAAAGGACGTCCTGTGGTAAGTGCCAACACTGCACAACCATATCTCACGTTGTTGTTGTTGTTGTTGTTCTTGATGCAGCTGCTTCAGACCATTCAGGCCGATTATGAGCCCGGCACCTACGTTCTCGACGGCACACTTGCCAGCGGCGGCTCCTCCTTGGCCATCTCCACGAGTGCGCATGCCATTCGTGTTTATGACCTCCACCGCACCACATTCCTCTTTGATTTACGCCAACACACGCACCGCATTACAGACTTGGTGAGCTCCGCCGCACAACCGAGCACACTCTTCTCCAGTCAGGAGGATTCTGGGGTGATGATCTCCGACCTCCGCCAGGCCAAGGCCGCACACTTTCTGAATGAGATGCAGAATCATGGCGTGACGTGCAACTCCATCTCGGTGAGCCCGTCGGGCCTCCATCTCGCCATCGCCACCGACGGTGACGTGCATATCGTTGATACACGCATGTGGCAATCGGTGCGGCACATGGAGCAGATTCATATTGATGAGGTGACGCGTGTGCGCTACTTGGAGGAGGCGGTGTTGTGCTCGGCGTCGGAGGATCAGATGGTGAATTTCACCACAACGGCAGAGGTGGTGGAGGATGATGTTCTTTTGCAGGCCATCAACACGGGAGACGTCATGACGCGCATGACGTGTTTCCCAGAACACATGTGCGTGGCGATGGTGAGTAGTTGTGAAAACGGCTACCTGTGCCCACTGGATCTGGAGCAGCGTGAGGTGAAGGTGCCACGACCAAACTACAACACCTATCTCGTGGATTGGTGCGTTGTGGGTGGCCAGCTCACCTTGGTGATGGGCGAACGTGATGATGATGGCAATCCAACAACGCTCTCTGTCCTGCCGTGGATGGGCACACCAACATCATCATCATCAACGTCATCTACGCCGGTGCAGCTTCAAGCGGTACATCGTGATATTGGCCGTGTTGCGCTGGGCTTTGGAGATCGTCTCATCACGGGCGGTGAAGATGGTTTGTTGGCTTTCTGGTCGGCGAACACCACCGCGCAGGAACAACACACCGCCTCCATCTCATCCAGCGTTCGTGGTGGAGTGAAGGAGCACACAACAACATCCTCGCACACCGCTGGCGGAGCTGCACAAGCACCACATACACAAGGCGGAACGGTGCCATGGAAGGCCGGCGGAGGAGGAGGTCGTGGGCCTGCGAAGCGCGGCAAGCCGTACTAGTGTGCTTGGATTTATGATGATGATGTGTTGATGGTGATACATCATCATCATCATCATCATCATCATCGTCCATGACACCAGAGATGTGATGGTGCCTAACTACGTCTAAACACACACACACACACGCACACACACATGTACTCTGCTTCTGCATGTACGCATACGTCCTTCATTGTGTTGTTGTATGTGCCATCTCATCCTACTTGGTTGTGTTCTTCTCCTCTCTCTCTTTCGTGTGTTGTGAAGGTGGTGGAGCACTAGAATGCCATCATCCTTGTTTCATCTACATCCAGTGTGTTGTTGTGTTGTTTGGCCATGACGGATGCGGCTGCAGAGGAGACAAGGACGAGCCCACCCACTCGCCGGCCGTTGCTCTCTCCACGGCAACGAGATGTTGATGCACTCTACGCATCTACACATCATCAACGTGGTGCAGATGATGATGGTGATGGTGATGCTCATCCAGAAAATCAGATTGGCCAACGGCGTTGCTCGGCGGAGGAGAGGGCACGTTGTGCAGCAGAGACCGCCACCGTCATGAAGTCGAGCACCGTGCACCAACGCCCAACCACACGAATGACGATGATGCGAGATGAGCCTCAACAACAACAACAACATCATCAACATCATCGTCAACGCTGTGCGTCGCAACCGCCATCATCATTGATGAGCGGCGTAGAACACTTTCAAATCCAGCGACGTGAGGCGGCCGTAAACTGGACGCCACAACTCCGCACATACACACTTCATCGCCCACCCACATCTCCACGCAGGTACATTCATGATGATGATGATGATGATGATGAGGCACCAACACCAACCTATCCGTGGCATGACGATGCCACTCCTGTGCGTGATGCCTTTGTTCGTACACGTTCTTCATCTTCCAAGGAGCGCGCCAGTTCGTCACCATCGCGCACCAACTCACGTGCGGGGCGAGGATGCTCCCGCACACACTGCGTGGTGGATGCACAACAACAACAACAGCACATCATTGACTACGCCGTAGAACTCGCGCGTGGAGGCGGAGGAGGCCATCACGTACGCCACGCCGCAAGGCAGGAGCCATCCCCTACACCGACACGTTCGTGTGCTTCACGTACATCATCCACGGTACATCCGCATCGTGGGTGTAGCTCCACCTCCTCCTCATCACGCCGGGCGGTGGAGCTTGACTTTGCTCGACGGCAACAAGCGTACGCGGATGAGCGCCACGCACGTTTGGAGGCGGCGCGACAGGCAGAGGCCTCAGCCGTGCATGAGTTGTGCCCCTTTCGCCCGAAGCTCTCCGTCGTATCAGAAGCACTCCACGCAGAACAACAACAACAACATGAAAAGAAGAAGAAGAAGCAACGCGGCAACAGCTGCCCTGCCCCACGTCTTCTGCCCAGTGGTCGTGGAGCCTACATGTACTTCATCTTATCTCCACGTGGTGGTGCATGTTTGAGCGGCAATGTGCGATCTCCACGACCAAAGGTTCCATACACACGCTACACGTCCAGCCAACGCCTCACCAACACTCCTCCCCCATCTCCTCCTCCTCCTCCTCTTCATCGTCACCCCCACCCCAGTAACATTGTCAGTGAAGATGTTTCACTGATGTATCGCCACAATCATCAACAACAACAACAACATTGGGATCCTCATCCCTATGACGGTTCATCACCACCTCCTACCCCACGTTGCAAGTAGGGCTTCTTCCCTCACGCTGATATCACCGGAGATTGTTTGTTCGTGTTAGGAGGATGACGTGTTTCTCTCCTTCTTCTGCTTCACCTACATGTCATATTCTTCTGCAAACGTTGATTTATGATGCACTCACCCACCTGCACACACACACACACACACCACGTCATCATCTTTGGTGATGGTACTGCACTTGCATTCATCAACATCATCATCATCCACTTCATTTTCTCTTCATCAGTTTTTAGTGGTCGCACACCAACTCCAAAAGCGACGGCACTGGAGGACAATTCTGCGACAACACACACGTGCACGTACATCTAGATTATTTTCATCTAGACACACACACAACCACAACACCAAAGTTTAGCTCACCACCGTGCATATCACAAGGATGGAGGGTCCTGTGAGATCCTCCGTCTTATCCCGCATGCTCAGCCGCGGCGGTGCGGCCACCTCTGCTCCATCTCCCGGCAGCAGCACGCACGCCTCTGAGCTCACGTGCAACCCATACTCTTCCAACTCCCCAACACGTGAGCCCGATGCCGAGCGCTCGAGCTACCTCCGCGTGAAGATTGATGGTGAAGAGGGCGACGCTGACTTCGCCAAGTGTGCCGCCATCATCGCCAAGACGATTCTCGCACGGCAATCGTACAAGAGCATCGATAAGGGCCAGGCGGAGGAGCTCATGCACGAGGAGCAGCTCCAGGAGATGCCACTCAACGCCCCAAAAGACATGACAGCTGACACACCACTGCAACACACGAAGCAACGTCGGCGATCAACGCAGCTTCCCGGCCATGAGGAGCCCCTAGACCTCACCGCCGCCCCATCCGATGGTGATGATGATGATGATGATACCACCAATCATGATGCAGACGAGACGCGCGCATCCATGATGGAAGAAGGTGAGGAGGAAGGCGGCTCCGCCACCAAGTTCTCGAGCAGCTCCACGAACGGTGGCAAAGTTGGTGGCCGTCGTGGCTTGCACATCACCTACCAAGAAGGTGTGTATCGGGTCACGGACATGCGCACGAGCATCATTCCGTGGGAGCAGTACGCGAAGGATATTTGCCTCGTGTATGCCGCCATTGAAAACGGCCCGTGCCTCTCCACGGCGCGCGCACGTCTGACCTCCATGGCGGAGAAGTTTCAGCTCTATCTCCTCTTAAACACCGAAGTGGAGAGTAGCTACGATGCCTCGTCCAAAGGGGGCGGGGTGTACGCACGTGGCACGAAGGTGGATAATGGCCTCAACATGAAGACGAATGTGTCGGCCTCCACCTTTTTGGATTTTGTGGTGCGCACCGCCACCGAGGCCCCACGCACGCCCCTCTACACGAGCAAGACGGGCAAGACGGTCACCTTGATGGGCTACCTTGAAGCGGCTGGCATCCACTCCCCCGAGGAGCTCACCGTGGAAGGTCTTGGTCTTCACCCCTCCCTCTTCCGCAACAAGTACATTCCTCATGATGTGTACGATCGCCACCTCAACCGTGCCGGGACGGTGGGCCAGCGCTTGATGCAGGCCGTCTTCGCCACACATGGACCGAACAATGGTGATTTGTGCGGCGCACTGATTCGTTCCGAGTTGGAGCAGCGTGAGTTCCGCCAAAAACAAATCATCACGACGGAAATGACGCTAGAGGTGTATGGGCACCATCCCGATGAGGTGGAGCGTCTTGCCGCGTGGGTACATCGCCAGGGCTTCAACAACTTCAAGCGCAACATGTGGTCCATCATGATTCCACGTCGTGCCCCACCCGACGGCCCCAACACGCTGGAGAACAAGGTAGTTACGGTTGGCGATCAGCTCCGCCACATCTTCTTGCCCCTCATGATGGCCACGTTGTACCCGGCCGATCGCAAGTGGGCCCCCGTGGCACAACTACTCCGACAAACCGGCTCACTCTGCATCCACACAGAGCCCGTCATTCGCACAGAGAATCTCTCGCCACACCCCATCAACCCAGACAACATCGCCATTACCCCCGACAAGGTGTGCAGCGACTACTACTTCTTCTACTACGTGTGGGCCAACCTGGCCTCCTTGAATGCGCTGCGACGTCGTCTGGGCCTCAACACCATTCAGTTCTCTCCCTTTGTCTTGGAGCCAACTTCGGCCTTTGATCAGCTTGTCGCGGGCTTCTTGCTCGGTGATGTGGTCCACCACGTAACCTCACTCCGCAAGAGCTGGATTATGCAGTACCTCTACATGATGTGCAGGATTGGCATCGTGCTCTCTCCCTTGCGCGACAATGCCCTGCACACGCCCTACTTTGAGCACCCCATCACCACCTACTTCCGTCAAGGTATGCGTGTTTCCATGGCCACCTCCGACCCGCTCTACTTTCACCACCGCTCAGAACAACCCCTCGTGGAGGAGTACGCCACCCTCATGAAGGTACACAATCTGCAGCCCATGGACCTGTGTGAGTTGGCACGCAACAGTGTTTTAAACAGCAATTTTCCACTGGAGCTCAAGCGGGAGTGGCTCGGTGAGCACTTTAGCCCACTCGGCAGCAGCGGCAACGACGTCTCGCGGTCGAGCGTGTGCAACCATCGTCTAGATTTTCGTCATGAGAGCCTCTTGGAGGAGGAAACGTTGCTGAACCTCGTCTTGGCCACGGCGGCGAAGCAGGGTGAGACGCCCATGGTTGTGGGGAATATCCCAATTGCGGCGAGCCTGCAGCTGCCCGAGGTGGTGGCGCAGAGCCGTCGTCAGCGACGCATCAACTACACTGACCGCCGCATCGTGTACCCGCGCATTGACGTGTACGGCCTTGATTCCACCCACATTCGGGCGAAGGAGTCGGTTGAAACGTTGCGTCATGTGATGGCACTACGCAACAAGTACACCAACACACGTGTTGTGGATGTGTGTGTGGAGGATGTATTCGCACACGCCAGTGACTTTGAGGAGGACATGTACGAGTACAACAGCTACTACGGTGTGTGCCTCCTTTCACGTGTGGGTACCTCACCCGAGTGGCCAGCCTTCATTCCTCCGGTGCAGGACTTCATTCACGACGTGAATACGGTGCGCCGCGCCGTGAGCTCACGCGAGCTCACCAAGCTGGCGGTGCATCGCTTGCACGTCCTGGAGCGCAAGTTCCTCCTGCACATTAGCATCAACATATCCAATGAGGCGGGAAAACAGGCGGACAAGGAGTGGAACAACCGCGACTATCTCACCGCGCACAAGGTGGATACGAACGTACGCATCGATGCCGGCCACAACGCCCGCACCTTGCTGGAGTTCTTCGTGGATAAGGTGCTGAACCATGGCGAGGATGTTGTCTTTGAAGAGGACAACCAACCCATCACCTTGCGCCAACTTCTTCGTCGCTACGACATCAACGTGAGCCAAATCACCGTTGATGAGCTCAACCACCAAATCGATGCCCACCCCGACCTGCGCCGCATCTTCCTCTCCCCCTTCAACTTCATGCAGGGCCGCTACTTTGCCGAGCTCACCAAGCGCACCCTCACCTTGTACCAGGAGGACGCCTACAACTTCGCCGAAAACCGTCTCGCCCTGCAGGGTGAGTCGGAACAGGAGTGGGTGGAGCTCGCGCATTGGTTTGATCGGTATGGCATGGCGAGCTCACAGAGTCGGTGGATGGTGTCGTTCCCACGCAGCTACAGACGGCTGAAGCAGCAGGGCGTCGTGCGTGATTTTGGCCAGTTTCTGGACAACCTCTTCCGCCCCTTGTGGGAGATTAGTCTGCACCCGGCACGTGATACCAAGTTTCACTACTTCTTGGCGCACGTGTCGGGCTTTGACTGCTACGACGACGAAACGTGGTTTGATGTGCCACTCTCCGTCATGTACCCGCATGACTGGCGCAGCCAACAGAATCCGCCCTACAACCTCTATCTCTACTACATGTGGGCCAACATCACCTCCTTGAATGAGTTCCGCGCCTCACGTGGCCTGGGCACCTTCACCTTCCGGCCCCAGTGTGGCGAACACGGGGGCGTGGATCACCTCATTGGCGGCTTCTTGTTGTGCAACGGCATCAGCCACGGCGTAACGTTGGCCAAACATCCTGTGATGGAGTACATGTACTACCTCACCCAGCTCGGTGTGGCCATGTCGCCGCTGAGCAACACCACGAGTGCCTGTGCCTACCTGGAGAACCCGTTTCCCATCTTTTTTCATCGTGGGCTGAATGTTAGCCTTGGCACCAACCAGCCCCTCTACTTTCACTTCACGCGAGAGCCACTCGTGGAGGAGTACTCCATCGCGGCCAAGTTGTGGCGCTTCGAGTTCAACGACTTATCTGAGATTGCACGCAACAGCGTCTTGCAGAGTGGTTTTCCTCCCTCGTGGAAGCACAAGGCCCTGGGCCCCTTGTACCAGCTTCACTCAACACTGGGCAACGATGTACGTCGCAGTCGTGTATCGGATATCCGTGTGGCCTACCGGTACGAGGTGTACCACACGGAGCTCAACTATCTGGATGCGCAACTCTCCACCACCCATCGCATGCCACGCGCCATGACCCTATTGGAGGAGGAGCTCGCGCAGTATGAGGCGGCGTTGCGCAACCGCTGCGTGGCGGAGCTCATCGCCACGAGTGTGCCAGCCAACAAGGATGCGGTGGAGGAGGCTCGTCTGCGCAAGGAGAAGGAGGCGGAGGCGAACATCTCACTCGAGAGCCGCTGCGCCACCGCGCGGAGTGATATTGCCACACTGGAACAAGAGATTCACCGTATTCAGGCCCTCTCCACACAGGCACGTACGCAAAATGTGCAAATGGCCATGGCCATCAACCGCATACGCACCTACTTGCAGAATGAGCGCTTCTCCATCCTGGGCAATCTTGGCGAGAACGCGGCGGAATCCACGGCTGCCGCATCTCCACTCAGCCCGCGCGAAATGACGCGAAAACTGAACAACTCGAGCGGTGAAAACTCAGTTACTGGACGTGGATTCTTGTCAGCACCAGGAACAGCACGCCACAGCAGTGTTGTGGTTGGTGGTGGTGGTGATGCGGATGAGAAGGGGTCGTCTGTTGGCGATGAGGATGAACGTGTGTTGGAGCTATCCAAGACCTCGGGCTACGAAGGAAAGGAGGGTGGTGCTCTGCGTGTGCCGGATCTGGCGCATGCCGCCAGGACCAACTCGTCGAGCAACGCCAGCCATCCACTCCAGCTGGAGGAGGAAGATGAAGAGGGTGATGATGATGATGGCGTGGCGAAGGAGGAGGAGGAGGATGAGGAGCGCAACGGAAGCAGCTCCACCGGCTCGCAGGTTGGCGTGGTGGTGGGTGAGCTCACTCACCAGGGCTATCCCGACATTGTAGAGGAGGAGGTGGAGGCGGCAACAGCAGACGATGCTGCTCCAGCAACTACTTCGTCCGCCATTCATGAAGATGTCGTTGCCGATGATGGAGAGAAGAAGTGCGACCAGAATGATGGTGATGCGGTGGTGGAGATGGGCAGCGCGCACACAGCAGGAAGTGCAGATGATGAACCGCAAGAGGTGCCAGACTGTGAGGAGGAGGCGGCGCAGATGAACCGCGACGTTGATGGCTCTGCGCCACTTCAGCAGCACAGCTCCAGCAACCACAGCAACAGCAACAGCAATAGTGCTGTGGTGAAGAGCAATGCGTCCCTTCCGGCCTCAGATGCACATGACCAACAACCAACTTCACCACCCAAGGAGGTGGAGAACGTTGCGGATGAACCGAGCAACAACCACCACGAGAATGGTGAGGAGGAAGAACAACAACATGTGGAGGAGATGCCAACATCTACACCCTCTGAGTAGGAGGTGTGTGTTTGTGTGTGGTGTGTGTTGGTATGAGATGTACAGATGATCATGCAGCAACAACACCATTGATTGCTGATGCAACAACAACAACAACACAAGAAGAAGACTGAGGAGCTGTGTGCTCCACCTATTCAGTGAGATGTATCAGTAGTATCAGTAGTACTCGCGACATGATCCCAACCAACGCCTTCACCTTCTTCTTCTTCTTCCTGTACCAACATCATCATTGTGTAGTATAGACGTTTTGGCCTTCCGCTGCCGGGCACACAGGCCAGGCGCTTCTTCGTATTGTATCTTCTTCTTCTTCTTTTCACGCACGCAGTGTGTGTGTGTGCGACGGAGAGCAGAGGCCATCTAGTTGGCTTGTTTTTGCCATCACTGCTGGCTGACTTGATTCCGAAAACTAGAAATACAACAAGACCTCCTTCATTCAATCTGTGTTGTTTGTTACGACCGCAACAACAACAACAACACCTCATTCATCAACGCACACACGCAAGACGCACAAGCACTCTTCCACCGCTGTAGAGAAGGAGCGGCCCCTAGATATTGATTGCGAACCGTCGGCGTGTGTGTGTGCGTACATCGATCACAAAACCAGTTTTTTTTTCTCTCTTCTTGCTTAGCTGCCATCATTTTGGCAGATATGAATCTTGTTCTATTAGACGATGATGTGGAGACCGATGATTATCTCTCTCCACCAGATGTGGCCATGACCTACAACACAAGTGATGATGAAGATTTTGCCGCAGATGATGATAATGATGATGCCGTGGATGGCGAGAGTGGGCTGGATGCGGAGCTCCGCAAGGATCTCCAGCTCCTGCTCCACATGAATCATGCTGATGGTGATGATCATGACGCACAGGCCTTTCAACGCATCACGCACAAGGTTCCACCCACCCGTCTTCGTGCCAACCGTCCTGCCAGCAGCGGCCTCTATACCCAACAACAACAACCTCGGCCATCCCCCATGAAACGCCCTGCCAGCACCTCTGTTGTTGGTCGTGGCAGCCAACGCACGCAACTTCGTGCGCATCCCCCGCCACGTCCATCTCCCGCCGATCACACGCGCAAGGCCACTTTGGCCTATCATGGCAGCATGATTGCCGAAGATGTTTCTGGCACCACCACCGCATCCACCATCACCACAATCGGCACAACGACAGCCACGAGCAGCGGCACGAGCCCAGCCAAGACGGCGAAGGAGGTGCCACCCCCACTCACATACTTCTATACATCCAATGGCCATCACTCAGCCCCGCGTCAGCCACAGGTTGGGAGTACCTCCACAACACCCCGCAACGTTGGCGGGCGTACATCACGCCCAACCTCCTCACTGCCATCATCTACACGGAAAGTTGGTCAGTGTACGCCGGTGGAGCACACGCCACGCAACACCTCCGCACGTGCGCGAGGCTCACGCCCATCTTCGGCCTCGTTGCGCCCAACGCCACCATCTCCACATGGCAATGCACGTCGCGCCGTTGCCATGGCCAAGGCCTCTGCCGCACAGCCACCTCCACCAGCAACAACCAACAACACCAACAACACCAACGCAACGCCCTCCGCATCATCTTCACCGCCTCCATCCACATCCACGGCCGTTGCTCCTCCCACGCCCATCTCCAAGCGCGAACCGCCGTCTATGTCGCTCGATCCCGCCAACGTCCCAAAAATTTTGGCGGAACTCGAGCGTTGCCGCATTGAGTTTGACGAATCCACGATGGAGCACCGGCGATTGCAGACCATGATGGGCAGGACGAAGATTCTGTTGGGCCGTGAGCGTCGATGCATTCATCGCTTGCACAACTCCATGGCCCAGGCCGCGCAGGACCGTCGCGTGGTTGAGGAGCTCCAACGCACCTACACGGCCGAAATGGCGCGGCAACGTCGTCTACGCCGGTTGGCTGCCCATATGGATGAGCGGAGGACCGCCCTCATTGCACAGCGTGCGCAGGAGGTGGAGCCCGAGGTGATTACGTGCGCGGAACAGTGCCTGAGCTCGCTCTTCGGCATTAACTGCTACGATGGTGCGCAAGGATCTGCCAAGATGGCCTCCACGACGTTGTTGCGCCGCAAATTGCATCAACTCCAGGCTGAAAAGATCCGATTGCAGGAGGAACTTCTCGGGTACAAGGATGTACGCCGTCGTACCGCGGAGGGTGATGTGCAGGCCAAGATGGAGCTCTTCGAGGTGGCGCGGCGCCTTGCTGGCACAACGTGGCACACACAACGGCCATCGGTGGTGGCTGCTGCTGCCGGTGATGTGCCACGGCGCGAGGACGTTGGGCTGCGTCTTCTGCGGGAGCAGGTGGACCATTTAGAGGCTCATCTTGCCCGACTGCAGAGCGAGACGAAGTCGGCCACACACCGTGCCAACACAAAACGCACGCGTATCGCGGAGCTGCGTGAGCTCATTCGCCGCCAACTGGAGGAGGATGATGATGATGGCATGTTTGAGTTCCGGGAGGAGTCGCGCCACGCACAGGACCTCTTCGACTCGGAACAACAACGTGCGAAGGTGTTGCAGGTGAAGAACGCCAAACACATCATCGCACCAGCACCTGTTGTTGCCCCACTTGATCTCGGGCCTGCAGTGGCAGCAGCAGCAGCAGATAATCCTCTCACTGGTGCAGCTCCCTCCGAAGGTGGCATTCATTCTGTTGCAACACCCAACTGGCTGCGACGTAATGAACCCGTTGTGAGCTTCCACCACGTGGAGGTATCGGCCATCCAACCCACACCCTCCTCCACCATCTTCATCACGGAGTCTTTTGGCGATGGATGAGTTGTATTGTGTTGTACTCATACACGTACGTACGTACATCATCATCATCATCAACGCCATCGATACTCCATATTGCACTAGACTTGCTAGCCTCTCATACCCCCATTCGTGCTCCACCCAGTTGCAATCGCCGTGCTCGTTCTGCACACGCACGCACGCACGCAACATCATGTAGGTTGTGTGCTGTGTGTGCAATTTGTGTTGTGGTGCGCATGGATTGAGTTGGTGGGTTGCTCCTTTTGTTGTTGTTGTTGTTTATCCTACCCAATCTCTGTTGTCCTCCTGCCGTTGTGCCGCTTCGCACGGCCGATGAAGGGGGGGGGGAGGTGGCGGTGTGTTCCTCCCCTGTGATATACCCGCCCAATACACCAAATTCTGTACTAGGGCATGAAGTGAAGGGAAGATGATGGCTGAATTGCCACAACAGCCCACTCACAACGCACACAATGTACTACTGATTGTATGAATCACCTCACTTACCTGTTCTGATTTGTTCTATTGGTTGTAGGATCTGTTCCTGCGTCGCACGCCTTATCTTGTAACAACACAGCCATTGAGCAACCGCACTCATTTAGGCTTAGCACACATTCACACCTGTACAACCACACAAACACACACGTTGACCTGCGTTATAACATAGTACTAACTAGCTATTGCCAAACGAGTTATTCATATAATTCTCTTCATCTGGTACCAAACACACACACTGCAGGCAGACCCACTCCACCAGCTCCTGCATCGATATTCACCATCACCACCATCAGCAGCAAGAACAACTCATATATAACAACAACACACACACAACAACAACAACAACAACAACAAGCAATGAGCGTGGAATTGGACGATCTTGATTTGTTTCATCGCCCACAGGAGTGTTCCTTTCACTCCATCGTTAATGAAGTGCGCGCACCGCGACCCGTGGATCTCTGCCACACCGTTCTCACCGACACCATCTACGGAGCGATTGCCCTTCCTGGCCCCGTGGCGCTGCTCTATGACACCCCACAAGTACAACGTTTGCAAGATCTGAAGCAGCTCGGTGCGGCCAACTTCGTCTTTCCCACAGCGACGCACACACGCCTCGCGCACTCCGTTGGCGTGGCGTACCTTGGCATGGACCTCCTTCGCCGCCTGCGTGAGGCGGTGACGTTGAACCCCCTCACGTTGTGCGTGAATCCGTGGACGGAGGATGCCAGCTTCATCAAGGATCTGTGTTGTGTGGGCATGGCTGGCCTCTGCCATGATCTCGGACACGGACCCTTTTCACACCTCTTTGAGAGCTTCATCAACGAAGGTGTGGCGCGTGAGAAGAGGTGGTCGCACGAGGAGAACAGCCTCGCCATGTTGCGTGCCGCCTGGGAGTTGCGCAAGGATGATCTCATGGATATGGCCTTTGATGAATCAGATTTGAAGTTTGTGTCACTCCTCATTCGCGGGATGGAGGAGTCGGAGGAGTGGGATGAGGAGCTTTATGGCCGACCAGAGACGTGCCGCTTCATGACGGAGATCGTGGCCAACAAACTCAACGGTTTGGATGTGGATAAGATTGACTACATCCAGCGTGATGCCTTCTACTGCCTCAACACAACACCCATTGCATCGGTGAGCTTCCTCTTCACGGGTGCCATCATCGCCATGGTGAAGGGGCGTACGCGGATTTGCTACCCAAGCAGCGTCGCTGACAATGTGGAGCAGATCTTTTTTGAACGTGCCAGTTTGCACCGGCTCATTTACCAATGCCGAGACACACTCATTGTAAATCACATGGTGAAGGATGCGCTGCATCGCGCCAATGACCACGTTCGTCTCTCCACCAACCCTCCATGCAACTTCACAACCTGCGTGCAGTTCCCCGACGTGTTTTTGACGGTCTCAGACTGGGTCCTTGGTGGTATTCATCGTGATGGTTCCGCGGAAAACGCCACGGCACGAGAGATTGTTGGTCGCATCTACCGTCGTGATTTTTACCGCACCCTCATTTGCTACACGCGACGCAAAAACGCACAGAATCTCGAAGTGGGCGAGATGGAGGCTGCCATTCGTGCCGCAGATGCCCAGCTCGAGGAGGAGCTTCAGGAGTGGTCGCGCACACATCAGCTCTCGTACCTAACCATTGTTTCGCAAGTCATAACGATTGGCAGCAGTGATACCCCAGCGGGAGTGGATCCGGTGAGCTCTGTTGCGTTTCATGATTTTGGTGCGTTGGACGACAACGTTGTGAAGGTTGGCCGACCACACGCCCTCGACGGATCGATTCTTGCCCACCACGTGGATCACAAGACCTTCTTCATTGCGTGCCGCCCATCCTTGCCCGTGGAGAAGCTAAACGTTATGATTGGTGCGTTGCTATCCATGCAAGGGATGGAGAGAGCGGCATCGCAATCGCCCGTCTCGCACAAACGTGAGCGCTCCACCACAAATGTGGCCATGTCGCCGGCTCCATCGCAACCACGTCTTGATGATCATCACAGCATGGAGGGAAGACGATCCTTCTCCGCCTCCCCCAGCTTGAACGTCTATCGCGGCCTATGAGGGTAGCACCACCCTTCTTATCAAGATATGCTACTCCAAAGGAAGAGGTGAGCATATTTTTTTTTTCTCGTTTTGTTTTCTATTTCACCTTCTCATTCACTCACCAACTTGCTTCCTTCATTCATTCATTTTGCACGATGGACTACAACATCATGATGATGATCATCAACATGCGCATATTTTTAGTGATGCTTGCTCATCTCTCGATTGTTGCTTTCTACGGTAGAAGGATCTTCATCGCATCATACACGTACACGTACATATTCATATATATATACGCAGGTTGTGATGGCATCCAAGGTTGTGGCCAGCCTCCCCAACGGGAAGCAGCTGAAGAGCTACCCGGAGCCTGTTCGAGAGGAGATCCAACACTTGGCGCTGCAGCTCGCGCGGAAGCTCCTCGCACCAGTTATTCGTCTTCGTCGTGGACGTGCCGCCCGCCGATCCCTCGCCGATGCGGTGCAGCAGCGGTACACGTGGCAGGATGTGTGTGAGGCGGCGGAGCAGGCGTTGATGCAGCTCTCCCTCCTTGGCGTGGAGCTCGCTGGCTCAGACATTGCCAAATCCCCCAAGGGTGGGCGTGCAGGTAAACCACCAAAAGCATCGGGCGATGGCCGACGTGTATCGGATGGCGCGACGGAAGGAAGCACCACCACAGCATCAGCCACCTCTCCAACGGATCGCGTATCAGCGGCACTGCGCTCCGCCCTGACCAAATCAACCGTCCGCGTGCATCTCCGCGGTGAGAAGATTCAGTGGCTGCACGAACCCGCACACGAGGTACTCATCTTGTTGCAAGGAAGTGTGCAAGATACGCACCCGAGCATTGGTGGAGATGCGGGTGCTGCCACACTCAGCTTCAAGATGCCCACCAAGAAGAACAAGAACAGCCCGCTAAACTCATTGCGCAACTCCTTCACTGGTGATGATGGAGCTGCTGCTGCTGCTGCTGCTGCTGCTGCATCCACATCAGAGGGTCAGGAACAACAACAACAACAACAAGAACAAGGTTCTGTCGGGCGTGATCCGCTCGGAGATACGCGATCTGCCGTTGATCCTCTTCTTCCGACCGTGAATTTTTCCACCGCGATGGTCGAGACGCTCGTCGAGGCGCCGGCGGTGCTCGGCGAGGCGGCCTGCCTCGGTGGTTTTCCTTTTTGTTCTGAGTTGGTGGTGATGACGGAGGTGGTTGTGGTCTTGGCCATGAATCGCATCGATTATGCGCAGTGTGTGTCGGAGTGCCCAGTGAGCGTCCAGCGCCAGCTCCTGGCTTCAGCCTTGAAGGAGCGGGAGTATCTGCTGCCCTTCTTCGCGCCCATCACGCACGCCCGACTTCGTCTTTGCCCGCTCTTATCTGGGCTGCGGGAGGAGGAGCTCGACCACGTCTCTGACCACGTTGTGCCACGTGTGTATGCCGCCGGCATGCCATGCAGTGAGCTCGTTGATCCGCAGAGCATCTTCTTCATTCGTCGTGGCCTTGTACGGATGGAGCGGGAGGACTATACCCACGCCAAGACCGTCAGCGTTGATCTGCCGAAACAACGCACCGTGTTGGTGGAGGGCCACACCTTTGGTGAAACACAATGCATCTTCAAGGAATCCATGGGAGATGTGTTCCTTGCCATGACCCACGTGGATTGCTACGTACTCTCCTTCCAGGTGCTCATTCAGCTCATGAAGCAGCAGCCCGAGGTGCAGAGCCTCATTTACACCGCCTCGCAGAGTTGGTCGTTGCTGCGTGAGAAGGAGTTTTCTGGGTTGCGTTTCGGCCCAGAAGGACCCGAGACCCTATCATGTTTGCGCGGCGTTATTGTGCGGAAGAGCTCCTTGGTGGCATCCGCACGTCGGCCATCACCGGGCAGCAGCCTCACCGCGGGTGGACGTCGCGCGTCTGCCTCCGGTGGAGGTGGAGGTGCTCCCGCGCGGCGGGTCACGATTCGCGAGGAGGAACCCGCGGTGTTGGGTGGTGGGGCGGGGCGTCTGTCAAGCGGCCTCGCCGCATCCATGCGCCGTGTGCCCATCTTAACGTCCATTGTGCCGCCAGATTTTTGGCGTGAGAGTGATGCGTTGTGGCGGTGCGTGAAGGTTCCGAAGGGGGAGTACATTGTGCGCCGTGGAGAGGAGTGCAACCGCATCCTCATCTTCACGGAGGGTAAAGCTGGCGTTGTGTTGGATGAGCGCCTCTTCGCGGCGGAGGCGAGCCCCGGTGCGTTTGCCGTGGATGATCTCGCACACATCTCATCCTATGCCGTACAACGTATTCCCCCTTTCCGTTGTGTGGGCTACTTGTGCGTACGTCGGCATCGATGGGCGCACAGCATCGTAGCCTTGGAGGATATGATTGAGGTGTGGGAGCTGAAGCGCAGCCACCTCGTCAGCCTCTTGCACAAGTACGGCCTCGAATCGCGCATGAACACGGCGGCTTTGCAGGTGTTGCAGCCACTCTTTTGCCAACGTGAGCGTCTTGCTGTGCTCGATCATCAGCCGCTGCTCGATCCACGACCCAACTCCTTGTGGGGTGAGATGCCACTCATCAACACACATCCCGTGAGCCGCGTGGAGCGTGGGCTGATGTTTCCCGTGTGGCGTGAGGGGGATTTTCCTCTCGATAAGGCCGCCACCGTGGAGTTGGGGGCCAACAACAACAACAACGCCAGCCTTCTCCTCCGCTCTCGTCTCAGCGTGAGTGCAAGTATGAGCTTAGATCCGCGCTCCTTCATCGTCGGGAGCCCGGAGGCGAGCTTCATGATGGCCTCTCCGCGGGCAGATTTTATGCGCAAGCTCACCTTACTTTGATACACACGCAGCAACATCATCATCATCCTCATCATCATCACCTCCTTTTTTTTTGCAGGAGGCGGAGTGATGAATGATGTACGCAGTGGGGCGTTGTCGGCTGGTTTTGACGTGTGTTCCTCCACGTTTTCTGCCGCCGGCCACACATTGATAGAAGAGATGCACTGCAACTACAGCAGCTTTTAGACGTTTACTGAATGAAGAAACACCAATTCCAAGTGGTTGTGGCAACGTGTGCTGGATGCATGAGTGAACGTGGTGCTGCTCCTACTCTCTGACACACACACACACACACACACACACACATTTGCTCTCTTCTCCTTCTTTGTTGTTGCGTGCAGCCCACCAGCTGTCTAAGATCCGCTTCGTGGATCAGCGTAGGACGTAGGAACTATCGCCACAAACTCGCTCTCGCTGGGCTACAACAACAACAACAACAACAACAACATATACGAGCAGTAAGAATATACGTGTACGCACTTCTCCTTCCCCCACTCCACCTCCCCCCGACTCTCCCCTCCTCCTGCTGGTTTACGCGGAGTTGTTGTTCTGGCGAGGCTGATTAGGCTCCTCCTCCCGATCTCTGCTCCTTCATATACAACAACAACAGCAACAACATTCAGGAAACAGGCATCTCGTATACCTGAGTGCAACACATTTTGTTGTGTGTGGGCCAAGCAAAACACCACAACATCATCATCGTCAACCATGGGCAATGGTGCATCCGCCATGAATAATCCTGCGGCCCTTCACATGAATGGGCCGCCATCTGCCGCCAACAACATGGCCTGGTTCCAGCAACAGATGCAGCAACAGCAACACCCAACAACAACAACAAGCAAATCCAAGAAGGATGCGCAGGATAGTGATTCTGACGAGAGCTCTGCTGATGATGATGGCTCACGTAGCACAGCTCAGCAGAGCACCAGCCGCCGCCGTCGTGATCAGCCAACGAAGGATGGACGAAGATCGCGCCGGCGTGGAGAGGCCTCATCATCTAGTTCTGAAGATGATTCGGTTGTGGCGGAGAAGGTGCTATCAAAGGATGATCGTCGTGATCGTCGCCGCCAACACGAAGCACGAAAGAAGCAGCGCCACGGCCGGCGTGAGGATGACGATGCGGCGGAAAGCTCCGCCACGGATGGTGGCAAGAAGACATCAGCGGGTGAAGGCCGCTCACGGCGCCATCGTGGGCGTCGTGGAGAGGAGGGTGGCCGCCGTCGTCGTGATGGATCACGTACACGTGGCACCTCCGCATCGAAGGACCAACATCAACAACAAGTGAGTGGTGTGGTGGTTGGCACATCTGTTGCGACGGCTGCACCCGGCATTCTGCCTCCTCCGCTGCTCTTTGGTGCTCCAGCACAACAACCTCGGCTCACTTCGCAGGTTTTTCCTCCTCCCGCCATGTTCTCGGCCACCCCGCCCACTGCTGCCCCAGCAACAACAACCAACGCAGCAGCTCCATCGAAGGAGGAAGCGGGCAAACGTTCATCCGAAAGCAAGAAACGCCGGAGTGGCAGCGACAAAAAGCGCTCACGACGCCATCGCCGCAACAATCGCGCCGCCACCGCAGATACCCTCACACACCGCAGTCGGAGTGGCTCATCCTCCGCCTCACGTGATGCCCCTCGCCGTGTGCAGAGCTCCGGTGGCAAAAGTGGCCGAAAATCACATCGACGTGGTGGACGTCGAGATGCATCATCATCATCTTCCGCATCGCGCTCGCGATCCAACTCGGGAAGCCGCTCGCCCTCGGCTTCCGCAACGAAGCGCAAGCCAAAGTCTGGCCTCTTCGCCTCATTTAGTGTGCAGCGTGATGGCAACAAGAAGGTGAGCTTCGATGCACGTCGTCGTTCATCACGCGAGGGTGGCGCCGCACACTCATCCTCCGAAGATGCCAAACCAAAGAAGAAGGGCTTCTTCAGCTCACTCTTCACGGTGAAGCGGGGCGGCAAGTTTAGCAGCAGCAGCTCACGCAAGGTGCGCGCGACGGAGTCAGGTGCGGATGATGATGATGGTGATGATGAGGATGATGATCGTGCATCACCAAAGAAGTCAAAGAAGAATAGCAAGAAGAAGTCTGGGCTGGCGGGGCTGTGGAGCAACTTCATGAAGAACAACGCCAACAACAACAACAGCAGCAGCAGCAAGAACGGCCGACGCAATGGGGCAGAGGCGGAGGATGAGAGGAGTGGTAGCAACACGGCATCTTCCACGGGAGAGAGCGCACGACGTCGCAGAGATGACCGGCGGCGCAACTCCAAGCACGGCCAATCGCGAAGTGGCGGGCGGCGCAAACGTGGAGATGAGCGCAGGCCCAAGGCGGAGAGTGGCACCGATGATGCCACACGTGAAGCGAGTGATCGCGAATCACGACGCCGGCACCGCCATCATGGGCGCCGTCATTGAGGATGATGAACGCAAAGGTTGTGCTTGCCACTACAGCTGCCACACACACACACACATGCGTGTGTGTGTGTCTGTACGAGATGATGATTGTTGTTGTTATCAAAAACAAGACACAACAAGGAACTTGTGCAACGTGCATGTGATGTGAGCATGACGAGCTGTGCTGGAACACTCACCAACACAACAATACATCTCCTTCTGCTTCAACAAGATTGTGTGGTGCCGCTGACAGCGTTCGAGGTTCCCAGTGATTCATAGACTCCGTGAGCAGATGTGGTTCGGGATACAATGGGGGAGAGATGATGATGATGAAGAAGAATAAGAGGATGATGATGCTCTACGTCTGCCACAAATTGTTGGC
Organism: Jaenimonas drosophilae; assembly: GCA_030849065.1. Lineage (NCBI taxonomy): Eukaryota > Euglenozoa > Kinetoplastea > Trypanosomatida > Trypanosomatidae > Jaenimonas > Jaenimonas drosophilae. The sequence continues at coordinate 125,478 of JASAON010001649.1, forward strand.
CGTTGAGCACTGATGGTGATGCTGATGGTGATGAACGTTGGCAGCGTGTTGTTTTTCATTCGTTTGCCCATCTACCTGCTCTCTCGATCCCCCTCCCACTCCCCCACTTCATCAGCAACAACAAACAACAACTGTTTGTGTGTGTGCCAACACATGCATGACGAACTTCGTATCGAGGAGCCAACAATGATTGCTCTTCGAGATATGAATTCACTCTGAATGTTGCACTGCGTTGATGATGGCCATACCTGTACTGGCAGAGATGTGTCTGTGATGAAGGATCATGATGATGATGATGAGCTGCTTCACTTCCTGTTCTTTTTGTTTCTGATGGGTGGTATAGCTGTTGGTGTACGTGTGTGTGTGTGTGATGATCATGATGAATCACATCACCTCATCAAGCAACAACAACACCAACACGAATGGCCCACAACCACGTGCCAGTGATGTGAGTCCGCTGCAGGTTGAGCTTGTGCAGCTCCTCCACAACTACGGCAGCCAATACTTGCAGTCATGTGCGAATCTTCGTCAGAGCGCGCACCTCGGCGGAGCTGATTTAAGCGAAACATTCACGGATGAAGTGAAGGATTTGGTGTTGAGTGCTGAACGCCTTGCCAACATGGCTCAGTTGGTCCTCGCCACACACACACGCACGTGTGCGCAGCCGACGGAGGAGATGATGTGTGGTGATGGCGGCGTGGCTGGTGTTGTGGCGGCAGCAGCATGCCTTCGTACTTCTCGAGATGTTCTTCATGGCGTACTGCCATCATTATCAGCAACAACAACATCATCAACGCAGCAGACGGAGACGGAGTTGTTGCTGCACGGATGCAGACCCGTTGGCCTCTCCAATGCCACGTTGGCGCTCATCTCTGCAAACACATCCGTCCTTTCACGACGTTCAGCTTCAGCAACCACCACCACCACCAACGCAGCAGCTCCCGTGAAGATTCATGATGTTGGTGTTGGTGCCAAGCGTAAGCGTGATGATGAGGAGATGATGGAGGCACCTCTGCCACCACTTCGTGTGCAGCTTCTTCGTGATGAAGGCATAGACCGCGTGGCGCTCTACACCGCACGTGCCGGACACCTTCCGCATGTTGAGCGTTGCGTACGCGGATTTGTATCTCCCGCGGTACGTCGGTATGCCGTTGCCAACGCACGCGCCGAGGCGTTGATGCTCGAGCGGTCGTGGCGTGTTGGCACCAAGGCGCAACTCCTTCGTGAAGTGCCACGTCTTCGTCAAACCATCACGGATTCCTACGTGGATGAGCTCAACGCACTGCGTGTTCGTGGTGGGGAAGCAGCATCAGCGTCAGAGCTCCACGTGATACCGCGCTATCTTCACTTTTGCCACATCAATACCGGCGTCGTGCGTGTGTTTGCGCAGGGTTGTGCGTCCATGGATATAACGTTTGATGTTGTGGAGGAACGTTGGCGTGTGCTTCGCCTCACGTGGATGATGAAGGTGCCGCTGCAACAACACAGCCAAGTTGCATCACGTGCGTGGGCGACGACGACGACGGCGGAGGATGAAGATGAGGATGAGGAAGTACGCCCAATGGCGGTGATTGCGCCAACACATCATGATGTGATGGAAACCCGCTTTCTCCAACAAAACTTTTCCGAAGGTGGTCTCGAGGAGGGCTGCCTCGCCTTCAACCGACTCGTTTGTGTTGTGGCGATGGATGTTGTGGTGCAACAACTTCACACATGTGCGGAGATGTACTCGGCTGGACCTCTTCGTCAGGTGATGAGCGTGGATGTACGTCAGGGCACCTACGCTGTATGTCGTGTGCAGCTGCCAGGAGAGAGCAGCACATCACAACAACAACAACGTGAAGCAGTGCGAATCATCTTCAAGCTTCAAGGTGGCACCCTCACCTGCGAACGTGGAGATGATGCGCACGCAACAACATCAACGGGGGGTTCCGGCATCAGCCTGCGTTTGCCGCTACTCGAGACACAAATCACACATCATTGCTCACCCGCGGAGGCGGTTGTGTTGGATGTGGAGGAGCTCCTCTGGCAGGAGATGCTGAAATAGTGCGTGTGCGCGTGTGCGTGCGCCAACATGCCAACTGCTGTGATCGTCATGAAGGTGCATCTCATCAAGCACCAATATATGGATTGCACTACTACTCATTGTCCTCCTCATCATCATCATCCTATCATCTTGTTTCATCTTCACTAGTCTTGTTGTTGTTGTAGTTGTTGCTGGCATCAACATGGCCGCCGGTCCTTCTCTGATGAAGGCCGTCTCCCAGACCCTCAACCACGACATGCGCAGCTTCACCACGTGGGAGCCCGCACACAACAAACTTCAGTGTGCTCTTCGTGATGGCGCCTACCTCATTCTGGATCTGCCCAAATTCTTCATGTATACGCAACGCAACTACGGTGCGATGCGCCGCTTCATTCGCCAATCGCGCATCAATAAGGGCAAAGTGAACCCCGATGATTTTCGCGACGTGGATACGAATGTGTTGCGTGAGAGCCTCATTCGCCACGCACAGTGGAAGGGCCCGTTGCAGAAGATTGATTTCCGTGTGTTCTATTGGATGTACGCCATGATGATTGCGTACGTCTTGTGGCAGGGCATGGCGATTCAGCGCATGGTGGATAGCCGCGTTGATAAGACGGGCAGCACATTGCAGGAACGTCGTGAGATGTACGACGATGATTACATGGAAGATGTACGTCCACGATAATAATAATAATGATGATGGTGTTGTTGTTGTTGTTGTTGTGGATGATGGAGAGATGGAGCTATCGATGTGTGTGCGGCAGATTGTTGTCGTTAAGGTTGTGGCAGAGTGCCACAAGAACAAGAAGGGTGGTACATCTTCTTCTGCATCACGTTGTGTTGATGTGCGATGAGTATGTTGGTTGTGTAAATATAATTCATTCTTCTGGCTCTTTTTGTTTCTTAGGTTGACGTGGGCCACAAGTGAGCTCATTCATCATCGCCACATACACACACACACACACACATACACGATGTTGGGTGGCGCACATGAAGCACCCGTGGATCGCTATGAGTTGGTGCTGAAGAAGTACGACTGGAATGCCCCAAGACCTCCACGTGGGTATCAGTACGGCATTGGCAGAGGTGGCAAGGCCTTCATCACGACGGCGGAGCTCACCATTGCCGCACCGGTGTTGGCCAACGCCACCGCAGAGGAGGAAGAATTTTTTGGTGCGCTCGACGCACTCGAGAGCGGCGGCACCAACACCAAGAAGAAGGCAAAGAAAACCACCACCACCAACACCGTGAGCGCATCATCGTCATCATCATCTCAGCCCAACAACAACAACAACAACAAGAACAAGATTGTGAAGCTCAGTTTGGATGATGTAAATTCTGTGGAAGCTTCATTGGAGGTGATGCCGTCCACGACGGGCCTCACGACACGCAACGCCCGCTCCGACACAACCATGGATCATGCCGAGGCGCACCTCTTTGCCGAGGAGCGCGCCATCACCGCGAGCGATGTTCTTCATGGCCGTCTTTCTGCCGCGGAGCAGAATCTGCAACACCTCCTCGCGCTCGGCTCTCAGGAGGAGCAAACAACATGGATCACTCACGCACGTGCCTATCGTGAGATGGGCATGGCCCGCAAGGCTCAACACACACTTCGTGAAGGTTGTGCGCGCACAGGCCATCATGGCCCGCTGATTTGGGAAGAGCGCCTGCGCTACGTGGGCCTAGATAACGTGGCCGCACGTCGTCAGCTGCTCGTGGAGGCCACAACATCGTGCCCAAGCGCCGAAAAGTTGTGGTTGGAGCTGCTGGAGCTCCAACCACCACACGAACAACTTCGTCTGGCGCAAATGGCGGTGATGGCCTGCCCATCGAGTGAGATGTTGTGGATGTCGGTGCTGCAACAGTACGCACGCCATCCGGCTGATCAACGTCGGCTGATTCATAAGGCGTTGCAACATACGCCAACATTGCCACGTTTGTGGGCCAAGCTGGCTGCACTGGAGGGCTATCCAGCTGGCAAGGATGTGTTTCGCTCCGCGGCACAAAAGTATGGCTCACTTCATCTTGTCGTGGAGGCAGCCAAGTTCGTGGAGAAGAGCGTTTACCAACAGCAACAACACCTCACGGCATCATCATCATCATCATCATCATCATCGTGTGCGGGATGGGAACGGCTGAACGCAGCGTGGTTGGTGATGCTGCCGGAGCTCCACGACATGATTCATACCGCACAACGCAACTACCTCAACGCCCTCGACGCCACCTCACGCGAGCGCTGGATGAAGGCCGCGACAGAAGTGGTGATGGAGGAGCAGTGCGTGTGGAGCTCCGCCATGTTGCTCTTCTACGCCGCTTTACCAAGCACGACGACCCCTGCTCAGATGGTTGGTGATCGTGATGCCAAGGTGAAGATGTTGCCACCAACGTGGCTGCAAGATGTTGTGTGTTTTGTGGCGCAAGATGATCAGCAGCGTCATGAGCTCCTCTGCGCGCAGTGGGGTGCGTGGCTCCTCGCGCATCATCGTCGCGTGCTTCCTGAGGGAGTTGAGCCCATCGTGGCGTTGATTGCCTCTGCCATCTCATCTGCGCCGGAGGAGGTTGTGCGTGATGAGCTCGAGAAGCTCCTCGAGCCACCCACACCAACAACAACAACAACGAACGTAGCAGTTGTGGAGGAAGAAGAAGAGGAGCTGGGCCGGCCAGCATCTTCAGCCAACAACAACAACAACAACAACAACACGTTGATGAGCCATGATGCACGCCCTTCCACGCTCTCTGCTGTGGTGGCGTTGCTCATCTCCATGCCCGTCGAGCCCACCATCTTCCTCGCGCTGAGCCACGCACTCGTGGAGCGTGGCGCTCTTCATCCCGCACACTGCGTCCTCCTCCAGGGCGTACATCATCATCCAAAGATGGCGGAGATGCATTGCGCCATGGCCGCCATCCTCGCCGAGATGCAACGCCCCCACGACGCCGAACAATGTTTGCGCAACGCCATCGCCACCTGCCCGACCAGCGATCTCGGCTGGATGAAGCTGATTTTGCATCAACGAAGTAGGTTGATGCCAGTGGAGGAGCTCCTCATCTCTGCCACTTTGGCACATCCACGTAGTGAGGGTATCTGGCTGATGCGCTTGGATGCTGCACGTGTTGCGGCACGAGATGTTTTATCCACCGTGATGGAAAAAGATGAGCGCGCTGCACATGCACGTCAGCTCCGTCGTGTGTGTGAGGATGCGTTGCGCGAGGATCACGCGCGGCATCATCTTCGTGTGTGGGTGTACGTTGCGGTGCATATTGAGGCGGAGCTCCTGCGCAACCCTGCCGCCGCACGAGCCTTGTTGGCTGATGCGAGCGTGCGCTTCCTCTCTTCACGCCAACAACAACAGCAACAACAACATGGTGTCACGATGATGCACGTACACGCTGAGATGCTGATGCAAATTGGTGTTGCGCGTGCCACGGTTGAGCATCTTCACGGAGGAACCGCGCCCGCCCTGGAGGTTGTGAAGGAGGTGTTGCATCAGCTCCCGAAGACACGTGATGGTGCCATCATGATGGATGCCGGTGAGCTCTTCGCGCGCCTTGTGGAGTGGGAGGTGCCATCGGCACGTCCCCGCGCTGCCTCGCAGGTGTTGAAGCAGTGGAGAGGTCGTGATGCACTCACGTTGATGTCGGTGGCGAAGTTGTACGCCGCCGCCGGCCACGCACAGCGTGCGTTGCAAGAGTGCTTGAAGGCGGTGGAGCAGAGCGGTGGCATGTGCGGGGATGTGTTGGCGTTGATGGTGAAGCTCGGTACACGTGCGGGCTATGCTGACCATGTGCGCGTGGCCATGGGCAAGGCACCACCTCCATCATCATCATCATCATCATCACCAGATGCTGGAGATGCAACAACACATGTGTCGGAGGATGAGGTGATGGAGTGGGTGCTCACCGTGGCTGCCAAGGCTGCACGCACACGTGTTGCATCTCTCGTGCCGCGGTGTGGGCCGTTGTGGGCGTTGGTGGCGGAGTACGAAGATCCAAGCAACGTGACGCTCTACGGATATCGCCGACCGGTGCGGGAGATGTTGCGGGAGGTGATGACGCGCATTGAGTTGGCTTGATGCTGACGTTGATCAAATAAAAAAGAAACACGCAAGAAACAACAACATACTTCATCATCATCATCATGGCACACACACAACATCTTCATGATTCATCATCACTGTTCTTCACTCCTTCATCATCATCATCATCATCATCATCATCATCATAGTGCCACTACGCCATGAATCTTAACCTAGGAAGTGCCGCCCCCACTAATGAGCAGCATCAACAACACATCGCTGAGGCTGAACATGACGTGGATGAGGTGAGCGCATACACCGATTCCGCCGATGAGTGGGAGGCACCTCCACGTGCCTTGGAGGAGGGCGAGGAACAACAAAGCACAGCCATTCGTTGCCGGAGCATCGCCGTAGATGATGAAGTTGAGCGCGAGCTGGCTGGCGAGGAGATCTCCATCGTCTTCACGTTGCCATCAAACAAGGTTGTGCGCCACCAATTCTTCATGGGCCAAACCATTGAACGCGTGAAGATGTTGTTGGAGGAGCTCGAGGGCTGCCCCTACCTCACAACAAAGCTGTTTCTGCAGGATAAGTTGTTGCTGGACCCGCTCAGCCTCAATGATCTTCCTTTTCAGGCTGGCGTTGATAACGCCGTGCGTGTGGAGGTGAGTGCGTAGTAGGCACACAAACCATCAACGTACAGCAACGTACAACAACAACAACTACTACTACTACTACTACTACTACTACTCCACACATACATGGTCTTCACAGCTCCAGGACATCATGATGGATTTGATGATGCGCACATCGTGAGATGGCATAATACGTTCGTTTTATGTGTACGTGAAAATACGATCACTACTTTGTGTAGCAGATTGTCTTTGGATTTCGGTGTAGGCACGTGAAGATTTTGTGAGTTGGTGTGCAACGCATACACATCAACGGATGAAAGTAGGTGGATGATGATGATGGTGATGTCTCATCATCATCATCATCATCAGCAACAACATGGATCGACGGTTTTTATTTATGTTCCGGAACTCATCCACAAGAATGTGAAGTAGTCTCTGGCGTATTCCCATCATGATGAGAACAACAACAACAACATCATCACCATCATCTCTACATACACGTACACGTACTTCCTTCTTCCTTCATCATCTTCTTCATGAAAGTAGTTAGTGAGGTGTAGAATCATCATCATCATCATCTGCCATGTTTCGCATTCGTGTTGCCGGCTTCGTCTCTGGCTTCACCATCACATGTGCGCTGTACTACTACACCTTCGCACTTCCCATCATTGATGGCCATTTGGAGCACATGAAACAGCTCAACGAGGTGGAAAGTAGCTTGAAACATGCACTTCGCGACGCGATGGAGCGAGCACCGTCCTACTTGCAGAGCCAACACACCAACACCATCAAGTAAGATGTGTGTGTGTTGTGTTGTGTAGTGGAGGAGAGATACTTCATTCTGTTTGCTCAAGTCTTTGCTCTTGGCAGAGGTGTTGTGTGATGCAACAAACAAGATGAGAAACTGCATACACATACACAACAACAACAACAACAACATCATCATCATGTCCTAGTTGCCACCATATTCTTCTTCTTGGCTTGGGTTTCACTCTTGTGTTTGCAGGCACATCCATACACAACGCTCATGTATTCTGCAGCATAGAAGGAACTACTCCAACTACATACACACACACGCAAGAAGAAAAGATGGCAATGATGATGCAGAGACAACGTCTACGTGCCAACACCACCTCACTCAGCCTTGGCACCAACCACATGCGTCCCATCAACGTACTCTCCGCGCGCACACTCGTGCCACATCTTCTTCACAACTCCACACTGACATCGTTGCGTTTGCAGATGCATTCACCAAGCACCGCGGAAGGTCTCGTGATGCTCCTTCGTGCAGCATCAACATGCACATCTCTCCAACACATCATCATTGTTGGCGGCCTCACGCTGAAACAGGCCAAGGCCGTGGAGGAGGGGCTGAGCCACTTTGTGTTGCCACGATCATCATCCAACATGATGGAGGAGGAGATGCACACAGACGTCAAGGATGTGAAGAAGATGATGTTGCCAACACGTACACCAACACCACGCCATGGAGCTCACCAAACAGCCTCACCACGCCGCATAATGCTCCATCAACGACCTCCAACTCCACACAAGTTGATGTGCATGAAGCATCCTCATCCAACAACAACAACAACAACAACAACGAATCCCATTCATCTTGTGTTGGAGCCAACGCACTTTGATGATGCCACGGCAGGTGTTGTGCTCCGCGGCATTCAACGCAGTGAGCGTATTCTGAAGGTGAGCTGCCGCACCTCGGCATGTCACTTTGCCACACGCCACGTTATTAAGTGCTTTCATGAACGTGTGCAGATGTATGTCACGCGCAATCGTGAGCGCCACCTCAGCGCTGGGTTTTGCCCTGTGCCAACATCACCACCACCTCGCCCATTGGTGATGATGGCAGCAACACCTCCACGTCATGGGCAGCAGCAACAACAACAACAACAACAACATGCACATCATCTCGCGAAGCCACCAACCTCGCCAATGTTGGCGAGCCCACGACGTGAGGCGATTCCATCCTACGTGGAGCTGCATCAACGTGCCCAGCGTGCCAATCATCATGACGAACTCACGAAGCACCAACATCATCAAGAACAACAACAACAACAGCAACATCATGTGGAGGTGGCAACGCCGCCACCACCACGCATCATGAAGATGATGATGCACACACCACCGCAGAGGTCGCGCAGTTGGGACGATGGTTTTGCCATTCGTGCTCATCTTCTCTCGTCAGAACGCGTATCTCCGCCATCGCGGCACTACTCCACACCACGTTTGGTGGCGTGGGCGGATGATATACGCTCACCATCCCCACGACCTCCTCACCCAATAACAACAACAACAGAAACAACTCATGTACGTGCAACACGTCAGGATGCATCATCTTTGGACGCCATACATACACCACATACGAAGGACGATGTGTGTGCCATTGGCAACGTTGGCCACGTACATCACCCGCGTCAAGTCAGTTGTGGCAGTCGCTGCATCACCGTGGATCAGGTGTTTGCTGCACAATGCTGGAAGCACCACGCCAACATGAAGTTGGGTGGAGAGGAGGTGGCCAACGCATCATCACCAACACCGCCGTATATGCTCGGTGATAGCCCTCACTCCATCAACGGCATTACGCCGATTCGGAGTGGGCGCACACCGCCATCACATCATCACAACAGCGCGCCGCACTCCATCTTCTCAGCTGAGGAGATGAAGTTGAAGATGATGGCACATGACGAACAACATCATCATCGTGACAACTCTCCACGCTGTAGCGTACATGATGATGATGGTGATGATGATGATGATGATGCGTGGATATCGTCTTCCAATGCCGTGCATCATGTGCATGGATGCGCTCAACGTGTGTGTGATTGGCTTCGTTGGCACCACGACTACGCAGAGGCGTGGCAGAGACGCAACACCGCACATTTGGCGGAGGTCAGCCACACACTCGATCGCGAAATTGTCGCACACCTCGCAAAGTTGGCGGCGGCACTTGAACGAGAAGGACATTCATGATGATGATGATGATGATGATGTTGTTGTTGTTGTTGTTGTTTATCATCATCACACGCTTCACGTACGCTATATTCTTCAGACTATTCATCAGAGCAGATTTTTTCTCTTCTACACTTGTCTTGAGACACCAACTTATGTTTTCGTTTTCGTTTTTCGTGTGCGTGATGCTCTCACATGACATCATCTGCATGTTGTTTCATTTTTTTTTTTGCCTTTGTCTGTTGTTGTTCGTGACGATGATCCTGCAGACATGTACGTACCTCTAGTTGAAGTACTGCAATTGATGCATGTATATGTATAATGTGCGTACTTTCGTGTTGCTACTTCTTCTTCTTCTTCATTTTTAGCAAACAACAAGAGCGGAGGAGTAGGCAGGTCCATGATACCGTCACCTCCTCTCGCACAGATTGGCCGTGCTGCCATCGCCTCACTTCATCTCGGCACAGACATGAACCTCAACGCCGTTAAACAGGCCCACGCCGCCATCTCTGACGTCCTCCACGACGCCAACATGCATCAACACACAACATCATCATCATCATCATCATCATCATCATCATCATCACAACTTCGGTTATACACGTTTGGCTCTACCGCCACCTTTGGCGTACATACACCAGGCAGCGATGTTGATGTTGTTGTACTCACGTCTCACGATATCCACGACGGAAGAGGTGCGGACGCCGATAATGAAGTAGCACGTGGGCTACAATCACGCGTGTTGCGCAACATCAACGATGCTCTGCGACGACGTCATGTGTGTTGGCAAACGGAGATGGTGAGCCGCGCACGTGTACCAGTGTTGCGCGTACATCCTGAGGGAGATACCAACAACAACAACAGCAACAACACCAACAACAACAACAACAACAATGGCGCACGTGCACCGCTCACGATGGACATCACCGCACATCGCCGCAACGGAGTACGCAACAGTGCCTTGTTGCGGAGCTACTTTGAGCAGTGCCCCGACGCACGTTTGTTGGCCATGTTGGTGAAGCGCTGGAGCAAATCATGTGGCATCAACTCGAGCTGTGTTGGCGGATTCATGACGAGCTACGGACTTAATCTCATGATTGCCTACTACCTCCTCCAACGCCAACGTGTGGTGTTTGTGCCACCAACATCCATGGATGTCTCATCCATTGCGCAGGTACCACCACATTGGCCGCTGCGTGTGCCAGAGGATGGTGGGCGCCAACTGGCGGAGTTGCTGAATGATTTTCTCCGCTACTACCTCCATGAATTCATGAGTGAGACGGAGGTGATATCCATCTCACGCGCACAACCAACGCGTCGTGATGATTTGGGCTGGCAGCGTCATGTTGGTGAAGGGCGTGGCACCAACTACCTGTGGTGCATCGAGGATCCGTACGAGATGAATCTGAATGTTGCCCGACACGTGAGCGCGTTGAAGCGCATGTTGTTGTTGCGGCATCTGCAAAAGGCGGCGGAAACGTACTGTGGTCTCACGGAGTGGATGGAGGCCACAACGTGATGAGGTAGTGGCACAACGCCCTCATCATCATCATCATCATCACATACAATCACACGCAGTACAACAACAACGTCCATCAAGTTTTTTCTTCTTCACGCACACTCACGCATGCCTGTACGACCACACCTCATCTTCATCATCTTCACATGTTTTTTTTTGTAGTTAGAACCTCCGCACGTGTGTGTTTGCGTCGCACCGTCGCGGCAACGTGTTGCTCGATGCATCGACGAACATGTGCCCGAACTGCTCCACGACGTGTGGTGGAGCAGTGTTGCTACCTCAGCCTGCCATGGACCAACCACGTGAGCTCCCCAACGCCACACCAACGCGCAACGCTTCCCTCGCAACGCATCATGAACGCCGCACATACATCCGCAACAACATCTCATCCATCTCTTGCCCATTGCTCATCACCCATGCTCATGGCACGCAGATACCAACACAACAACAACAACCATGCTCTTGATGAGGTTCCCATGGAGGCGTTGATGGATGATACGGCGGACCTTCACACCGAGCTCGAGTCAGCCGTGGTGGACGAAGCCACACACACAACAACAACAACAACAACCGCGATGCAAGATGTTGGAGCAGAAGCACACACCACCACCTCCTCCACCGTTGTTCTTGAGCGCATCAACGCACCACCTGGACGCTTTGATTTGCTCACCAACTCATTGTGCTACACGTGGAAGACCACCGCACAACACGCGCGAAAAGTGTCTGGCCCGATGCGTGAGTGGTCCTCCGAGCTGAAGTATCGTACCGGCGTACATATTGAGGTTGAGCCCACGTACCCGCAACGTTTATCCAACAATGTGCATGGCGGTGATGCATATGCCACGGCAGATGAGGTGGATATGACGGTGTATCTGTTTGGCAGTGAGCGTGGCATCTTCAACTGCCGCCGTTTGATGGAGAGCGCGATTGAGCACGATGCGTGCTACGTACGTGTTGGTGTTTTCCGGCGTGTGGCACATGGTGATGGCGTGGAGTGGCTGACGTTGCGGCGCATCAACCATGATCTCCGCCCGCCAGACATCCCGCCCATCTCTCTCAAGCATCCTGGCAAGTGGTGTTTGATGTACGAGAATGTGATGGAGGCGGCGGTGCGAAGTGTGTGGGAAGAAACCGGCATCACGCTGAATCCCGCACACATGTATCCAAGTGCGAGACTCGTGCAACACGATCCAACATATTACTGGCGTGTGCCGGTGATGTACTTCGTGGCGGAGGTGGCGCCAACGGTGGAGGTGCTCGGGCCTCAGGTGATGCAAACATCATATATGCAGAATTGGGATGTACGTCTGTTGCGGCAGAGCCCCGATGCGATGGACCGTGCGTGGGCGCAACACGCAGATCCAACGACGGGATGTGCGTGGATGCGTGGGTCCATGATTGATGCGCTGCAGATGCCACTCCGCGGGGCCAACTACATGGCCACACGCTACACACCGCCACCACATGCGGAGCTCAACGAGGTGGTTGGCCTACACGCTGAGCAGCAACACTCATCATCCACGTCGTTGGAGGACGGTGTTGGTGATGCATCAGCAACACAGGTACCGAAGGAGTGAGTACGCACGCGGAAGTTGATGATCATCTTCTTCCGCCACATGGGTGAGGATGGGGGGAGGGAGGAGGATGAGGTGCGCCCGTGTTTCAGCTCGTACTCCATCATAACACAGAAGATCGTACTCAGATTGTGCTGATCAAAGCAAAACAAGTACATGATGATGTGATGGTGAGTGTTGGTATATATATACATACACACACACATGTGATGGTGTGTGTTGGTACATATACACACACACACATGGTATGAAGTGTTGGTTATTTATATAATTATAATTGTTTTCATGCCTCACCACTTCCACCTCTTCTTCTTCACCACACATGCCACAACAACAACAACAACCTACATCAGCACATACGAGATATATTTTGCGTGCGGATGCCTCCACACGGCCACGCACGTGGCAACATCAACGCCAACACCAACAAGAAGCAACAGAAGCAACACAACAGCAATAACAACAACAAGACCAAAAAACATGGCGTGGAGGACCTTGACACCTTCTACGCCAACATCTACGGCGAACGTTGGCCATCACTACGAACGAGCATGGCGAGGCACGCACCAAAGGTGGCCTTATGGAACCGCTTCTGCCAACTTCCCTCGTCTGAGGTGTTGGCGGGCCTCAAGCGCGTGGATGAACGCTCCACGATGCAGGCCTTCATTCCATCATCATCATCAACAACAACAACAACAACAACATGTGATGATCATGACCAACATCATCATGATGATGAGGTGTTGGCCAAGCCTCCCGTGGATGAGTTTGGTGTACGTGGCTACTACTTGCTGGATTATGCGTCGGTGCTCATTGTTGAGCAACTCAACGTTGGCGCCTTCGATCGTGTTCTCGATATGTGCGCCGCACCGGGCGGGAAATCCATCGCGGTGTGTCAGGCGCTGAGCCCCGACGGCCACTTAACTGCCAACGAAGCACGTCGCGATCGCTGCGCACGTCTGCGTCGGAATCTGCTCGATCATGTGCCAATTAATTTTGTTCCGTGGGTGATTTGCCAACGTGATGCCACAACGTGGTACAGCCCATCTTCTTATTCACGTGTGTTGGTTGATGCGCCATGCTCATCGGAGCGCCACCTCATTCATCAACATGGCGGAGGTGTGGTGCCGTTGCGGGAGTGGTCGTCACAGACGAGCGTCGAGCTCGCCACGTTGCAACGTTCGTTGTTGTTGCGTGCGCTGGAGTCCTGCACGGTTGGTGGCCGTGTTGTTTATAGCACGTGTAGCTTATCACCAATGGAGAATGATGGTGTCGTGGATGAGGCGTTGCGCTGCGCACGTTGTGGGGTGGAAGTTGTGCCCGCTGATGTGGAGATGATCATGGGTGAGCCCACCAAACACGGCCGGATTGTGTTGCCGGATCGGTGCAACGGCTGGGGCCCGCTGTACTGCTGCGTGTTGATGAAGACGGAGGAGCATCGTGCGATGAGTAGCACGTCGAGTGAGGCGGAAAGCGATGCGGATGAGTAGTTGCCGCCCTGACATCATCATCAACAACAACAACAACAACGATTAACTGAATAAGTACATCCCAAACCTAAGTTACAAGTCATGTGAGTGTGTTGCCACAACAAAAAAAACAAGATCATCATCATCATCATATACATACATGAATGCTTCTTCTTCTTCTTTTTTGTTGTTGTTGTTGGTTGTGTAGATCCAGCGCGATGCCGCACGGATCATATCAAAGATGGCCAACCGAATACCGCGCGGAATGAGTTGTCTGTGGAGAAGATTGGCACCTCCATCATCATCATCATCATCATCATCTTCCTTCGTTGTTGTGCTGCAACATCATCGACGTTTCCAAACCACCCACACCCTTCCTACCTGTGCAGCGGAGGAGTACGTCTTCCCAGTGAGCCGTGCGTTGATGCATCTCCGTTTCGCTCAACATTGGTTCCGCCGTCATGAAGAAGCCGATGAAACACGTGCGTTGCTCCAACAGTGTGGCCTCCACGTGGAAGATGATGAAGAAGAAGATGATGTGCGCCATGTGGTTGGCACAGGTGCAGAGCCTTCGCGATGCTACGATGATGAGCGTCATGAGGCTTGTGTTCGTTTCTGCCGCTATCACGCACATCACGTTGTGTGCCACTACAAACGTTGCCGACGACGTTGGGCAGGAGGTCCTCCACCATCCATGTTACATCTCTCGACGCACATGTTTGCCGCTGCGTTGGTGCTTCACCTCAGCGGCCTCCTTGGCTGTAGCGATACCCACGTGGAGCCGCTTCTGGCACAACTCATCTCCGCCACCATCTTCATGTCGCAACACATTCACAACACCACAACCACATCATCAACACATCATCATCATCGTCATCATCATGAGAAGCACAAGGTGTCTGACATCTTTTCTGAAGAGGTGTGCCGCAATTTGCATTGGTGCGTCGTTCATTTTTGTTGTGGCGCATCGTCGTGGGGCTTAACAAACTCCGCCGCGACCCTCGTTGGTGGCGCACGTCTGCGCCAGCCACTCGTGCATATGTTGCGTGCCACAGCACATGTTGTGGCACCACTGGTGCATGATGTTGGTGTGTTGTTGCAGGATGATTGGCACCGCTTGTTGAGTCTTGGTCGTGGTGGCAACAACGATGTGCGTGATGATTGGGTGGCAGGGCAAAGTCGGGTGCTCCAACTTCTGCCGTTGATGTGGCTGAGCCTCCTCTGCGCATGGATGCATCATCATGAATCATCGCTCTCATGCACCTCAACACAACACATCATTGAGGATGTTGTTGCAGATGCTTCATCCTTCACGTGGCGAGCGGTTCGCCATGCCTTTTCACGAGTACTGCTGATGTACTCGGAGAACCACCCACCAGATGTGTTGTTGTGGTCGGTGTGCGCAATCATCTTCATGCGCAACAACAACAACAACAAATCTGCACATCATCAACGCGTCCATGCTGTTGAGATTGGTGCGGCGATTGCCAAGATGGAGCAACAAGGCATCATTCGTCGTGAGGATTTGGAGCTGATACGTGATGATGATGGTCAGCGCCGTGGAGATGTGCGTCGTTGCATGAGCGTGTACGTACCCGCGGAGATGTGGCTGCGTGCGGCGGCGTCTGTGCGCCAAGATGCTGCTGATGTACGTGTGCCAACGTCACCGCGTATTCGATGCAGCAAGGATCTCTATCTCGCCATCATCAACATCCCTCGCACCCCGCTCGTCATGGACTCATCCGCTACTGCACAACATGTTCTGAATGTTTTGTTGTTGCGTGTGTTGCTGCAATGGAGAAGGTGTGCTCTTCCACGACCTCCATCTACGTCTCGTTCCTTTGCGAGTGATGTGCGTGCTTCTAAACATGATGATGCATGGCTGGAATCGCTCTTCTTTGAGGAGCTGCAGCTCATGTGTAGGGCGGCACTACACCTCCGGAACCTCCTTCGTACCGCTGACAACAACAAGAACAACAACAACAACACCCATCATCTTCTTCATCTTGTTGCTGACTCATTAATGAGTGGCATGGCACAACAACTCTGGTTGGTGTGGTTGCCACAACGCGTGGCGTGGATGAAGAGAGGAGGTCCATCCATGTCTGTGCGCGAACAACGCGTGCTCAACGCCGCAAAGATTGTTGTTCGAGATGTGGATGGCGGTAGGTCCGTATTGATGCTACATGACGTTGATGTACCAACGCCATCATCATGAATGCATCAAACTTCATGTGTTCTTGTTTCTTGTATGCGTGCAGTGGTTGCACCTACACACACATACATACATATCACTTCAATGTTGTTGCAACTTCTTCTTCATCATCTTCATCTTCATCTTCATCAACATACGTACAACACACATGAAGTACGTCGTCTAAATTTTTTTTTTTGGATTAACATTCTTCTTTTTTTTTTGGTTTGACGTTTGGTTGCGAACGTGCAACATGAGTCTTCACGACCCACTTCTGCACGCGTCTGCATCAACATCATCCACGAGTAGTAGCGGCGGCGGCATAGAATATCACGTGCATGGCGATACGCCAACACAACAACATCATCATCATCATCTCCATAACGATGCAGCGATACGCCAGTGTGCGTACCACGGCTGGTCAGACGATGATGATGATGATGATGATGATGCCAACATTCATCGTACGCAACCACAACAACAACATAGGAGCGCATTCGCTCAGGACGATGGACGAACAACACCAACATGCACACGAATTGTTGATGATGATGATGGTGATGATGTTTCACCAAACAACACAACACCTCCGCCCTCTCATCGTGATCCGGCAGGCTTGGATGAGATGGACGAGAGTGATGGAGGCTACTCACCGTACCGCGATGCTTCATTCATGTCAGCCGAGGAGGAGTTGGGCCGCCATGACTTGCAATATGTGCGTGAAGATGCCATTCGCTCCTACTACCGCAAGGCAGCCGTGAAGCGAGGTACACGAACACACAACAACAACAACAACACCTCAACAGCAACAACACCAGCAGCAGCAGCAGCAACAACATCATCATCATATCCATCGCCAAATAAGCGTTGTGGGCGTACATCACGCCCAGCGAGTGCGTCCAGCGAGTCTCAACTCAGCCACGATCTCGCATGTGTGGAGGCGTGCTTGGAAACAACATTTGTGCGTCTTCGCCGTTTGCTACTCGCCTGCCCCACCATGCGTACATCATCATCATCACCAACAGCAACAATGTGTGCTGCTGCACGTCGTGGCACACACACCACATCAGCCTACCCGCCAGATCCAGAAGAGGAGTCATACAGTGATGATGCCCCAACATCTCCATCATCTTCGATGGAGGAGGCGTTGATGATGGAGCTCGAGCGCAGTGAGCGCGATCTCGCACAGGCCACAACAGAATTTATTCAGCACATCAACATCACCGCGCTACGGCTGATGAATCAGCACCACTACAGCATGGCGTTGCAGATGCTCCTCAAGGCACACGCACTCACGCAGAAGAGTGCGGGAAAAGTTTTTCGTTTTGGTGCTGACGAAGATATCGATATAGCGGCGATGAATAACGCAAGTGATCGCAGTGCGCTCGGCGTATCTATTCAACGTAGTGTTGGATCAGCACATCTTCATCATCATGTTTCACAACCACAACAACAACAACATCGTCGTCGTCGTCCTGGGGATGTTGATGTTGATGATGATGATGATGATAGTGATGTAGGCCATGATGATGGCAACGAGGATGTATGCAGCCTCACGGTGCCCTACTTTGCCACGCACTGCGATGTGCAGCGACGTT
The DNA here is from genome assembly GCA_030849065.1 of Jaenimonas drosophilae. Taxonomy (NCBI): domain Eukaryota; phylum Euglenozoa; class Kinetoplastea; order Trypanosomatida; family Trypanosomatidae; genus Jaenimonas; species Jaenimonas drosophilae. Next base: position 143,473 of record JASAON010001649.1, read on the forward strand.
TGGCGCTCAGTGTGTGCGAAAATAACTTTGGGTTATATCATTTTCAGCTAGCGGAGTACGAGCTCGCCGCGCAACGCATACGCCGTGCGTTGCGTCTGGAGGATCAGCTCCACGTTGCCAGCATTGGCATCACCTACTTCAACTACGCACAAGCACAACATGAGCTACGCCAGCGTAAAGATGCCCTGGAGCACGCAACACTGGCGGAGGAGGCGGTGGAGCGGCGCGTGCATCAACTCAAGGATGAGTGGGTGTTGCTGCGACGACGTGCGGAGGCGCTTAACCGCCACAACAACAACAACAACAACAACTATCATCATGATGCATCATCACCAAGCAGGCGGCCTCCACGTTGTGGCACCACTGCGAACAACACCACCACCAAGCAGAAGAGGAGCTCCGAGGATCAACGTGTGCTGGAGGCGTGGGTGCGTTGGCGCAGTGATGTGTGCCTCCTCAGCCGCATCAAGGAGCAACACGGGCGTTGGCTGATGGAGGAGCAACGCAGCAAACAGGCGTTGATGTACCTCGAACAGAGTTTGCGTTGGCTCAGCATCGTGGATCGGCTGAGTGCGGAGGAGAAACAGCGTGGGGTGATGTTGCGCCAGCTTGTGCGTGATGCCAAGAACAAGGTCCGCCATGAGCAAGTTGAGATGGAGCTCTACTCCGGACGTACACCACTGACGAAGGCATCAAAAACAACAACAACAACATCATCATCACGTCCTCCAACAGCGGCAACTACCACAACACCAACAACCTCGCACGGCCAACGTGTGCGGAGCAAAGTCGTAACAACGCTCCTCCCGCGAAAAGTTGTGATTGTGGATCAAGTGTTGCCGAGCGACATCACGCCGCCACGTTCGCGTGCCGCAACACCAACGCGATGTGCGAGCCGTGGACGCTACGACGCCTACGAAGCCAGCCCAACAAAACAACAACAACACACCAAAACAACCAACAAGGGTGTGCGTGGTGTTGCGGATCAGCACGCAACAACAACAGCAACAACAACACCATCGCACTCATCTCCGACACGTCCTCCACGCTCACGGGGATACACCGCCTCCCTCAAGCATGAAGTACTTCGAGCTCGTGCCAATGAAGAACGCCCGCCAACATCATCATCAGCAACAACAACATCAACATCCTCACCTCCGCGTGTGAAGCCATCCACGACAGCAGAGAAGAAGCACAAGAACACCACCACTACCACAACATGTGCTGGCTCACCCACACGTCTTCCACGACCAACCACATCTTCATCCAACAACAACACCTCCCCACAGAAGAACAAGAACAGCAACAACAATGTTGTACGTGGCGGAGTGAAGGTACGTGGTGCCAAGGGAGCTCTCTGTGGTGATCAGCCACTTCGGAACTTGTTTTGGTGCATCTCCGTCATTCAGAACTTCGTTCATGGGCGCTACGCACGCGATTTGTGTGTTGGCCTTCAACGTCGTGGACGTGGTGGCGCATCGCACCTCGCGCGACGGCGTCTCACCGAGGAGGAGCTCGATCTCGCCGATGAGGATGATGAGGATGCGAGCGAGGATGTTGGTGGCCCACTGTTGCGCACGTTTGTGTATGCGGAGACATCGCCGGAGCGCGGTGATTTGCGACGGCTTCTCGCGCCAGATGCGGCGAGTGGGGAGGCATCGGCAGACGCACAAAGCTCCACGGCGGGCATGCGTGCGGAGGATGATGATGTTGGCGTGGATGTGGAGCGCGACGACGATGCGCACGAGGAGATTGATCATGTTGGCGTGCCCATTGTGGCACACAATGATGATGATGATGATCGTGTGCGTGAAGTAGCTACACATGAGGTGGAGGAGGAACGTGAGGCTTTGGTGGCGAGCGAGGAGGTTGGCCCACCAACAACACATGATATGGAGGAGGTGGCGAACGCGGACGACGTGTTGCCAACGATTGATGATGATGACGATGATGAAGGGATGAACGAGGTTGTGCCACCACAGACATCATCACCACCACCACCCACAACCGCCACCACAGCACCAAACACATCCCATGACGTCAAGAAGAACACACAGGTGGAGCTCAGTGAGCTACGTGAGGTGCAGCAGCACAGCGAGGATACCACTGTGCTCGATCCAAGCCCCGTTGATTCTCCCGAACCAACGTGCGCCGATCCCTTCGAGCTGCACTCCGCAGAAGACTGTGGAAGCACCAACGTGTTGCGTCAGGCTGTTGCTGCTGCTGCTGCTGCTGCCTCCTCATCAACCACTTCTGGTGTTGTTGGCAGTGGCCAAAACTTCTTGGCCAGTGTTCCGGACGTTGAAGAAGTTGGTGCGGCACACGTTGAGGCATCTCTGCCACCCACTTCCCACACGCCCACACCACACATGGAGGCAGCACCACACGACGAACATGAGGAGCATGCTCCAGCAACAACACAACAACAACAAGAAAAGCACCACTTTGATGATGATGATGATGATGATGAAGAGATGGCCGTGGCGGAGCTTCCCGAGGTGCAATATCCGCTCGAGGTGCCGTTGCGCTCCTCGCCACAACGTGAGGAGTGCGTGGAGAGCTCATGGATTGATGCCATCAACTCTGAGCTCCCCGAGGTGGCAGAGCCCGTTGTTGTTGTGGTGCAGTCGCAGCACACACACCAACACACACCCATACAGGTGACTGCTGCGGTTCCAGCAACATCTACGCCATCCACCCTCACGGAGGTGTTGGCTCATCATGATGATGATGCTGAATCTTCCATGCTCATCCAACAACAACTACCACCACAACCTTGTGTGCGTGAGGTCTTCAGCACCGCTGCTGTAGCACCCATTTCGTGCATCGAGATGCACCCACAACCGTTGAGCGAGACGAGCAGCAACATGTTGCTTGACTCGCCATCCACGGAGCTTTCACCGCACCTCACGACGGCAACCACCAACCACACGCACACACAAGCCTACCACAACACAAGCGTGGTCCACGGCACCAACCTGATTAGCATTCTTCATAGCCACAACACCTCTCCCGTGGTGGAGGAGGTCTCGGGAGCACACTCGAGCACCGCGGATTCTCATTCGCGCACATCGAAGGTGTTCGTCTTTGTGCCGGTGGAGCAGGCCAACACCATCAGCAACAACAACAACAGCAACCATGTGCCACCACTACCTCCAGTAGCAGATGATGATGGGGATGCTCGTCCTGCAGCCATCACACCAACATCATCTCCCCCACAAAACACAACAACAACAACAACATCAGATGATGTATCGCGTGCTGCTGCTGTTGCTGTTGTTGCAGATGCTGCGCTTGGACGACCTCCGCCCTCCCCCGACGTGGCGATGCCCTCCGATGTAGCACCGATGATTATGATGGTGGATGGGTGGAAGCGCGATGCGCCGCACGTCGTTGCCACCGCGCGACCAACAACGGCGCCGCTCTCCGCGTGCACAACGCTGGATTCAATCAATCCGCTGTCCACGGCAGCACCACACTCGAGCAACACACCATCACACACCATTCACACATCAACCACCACCACCACCACAACAACAACAACACGTGGTGGAGGTGCCATGACGCATGAACGGCGCATGCAGCTGCCGCGCAGTCTTGGAGATGATATATCGAGCGGCTCATCCTTGGCGTTTGGGCCGTCCAACGTGAGTGCCACTTGGACCTACGTTGGTAATGCGCAAACAGCCGGCGATCTTGTTGCAGCACCACTCGCCAACGCAACACAACAACAACAACAACACGTTGCAGAGAGCAACAACAACAACAGTAACAGCATCAGCAGTAGTACGTCATCGACGTGTGCGGAGGTTGGCCATGAACGTGATCCAACACGTGCGCCGCGCTCCAAAGGCCGCTCACACACGCGAAAACAACACCACACGTGTAGCTCATCCTCACCAGAGACGGAGATAAACAACAACAACAACAACAATTCATCCACGGAGGATGTCAGTGATAGCTCTGCGCGTGAGGCGTTGCGGGACAACATTCTGCGCAGTGAGGCGGCGTCGATGATCCAAGGCGCGTGGCGCGACTGGAGCGCGCGCATGGCGATGCGAAACTATTCGCAACAAATCATCAAGGATGAGGCGGCGGGGGTTATTCAGCTCGCGTGGAAGCTACATCGAGCACGTGGAGCTCCACTTCTTCATGTGCAGTGATCAAGAGATGCCTTTGTACGTGTACGTACAAGAATGTTGTTGGTGTTGTTGGTGTTGTGCAGCCTATACTATAGATGTCAACGTGCAGCACAACTCCTCTACAGTGATTCTTGTTTTCATTCTGCTGGAGTTGTGCTGCACGTCCTGTGATAAGTAGAAGATGGATGTACTCATCATCATCATCATCATCATCATCGTTGATGAATGATGATGATGAGTCTTCTGCACCACCCATAGATTGGCTATTTTCCAAGAACAGCCTTGATGCTTCCTCATGATGATGATGCCGATGATGGAGATAAGCCTGTACCAGAACTCTCTGTCACAACATCATGCCACTGTACTCTATGTGCATCATAACCCACGAATTCTTCTTCATTTTGTTTTGTGTGTTTTGTTGTGTGTTTGGATCTTCTTCACTCTTACTTGCATGTTGTTTTTGGAACATGTTTATGTACGTGTTGCGACCTCCGACGACGGAGTACATTGCCACATACACACACACAACATAAACACAGTGATGAGACACACATTGCACGAGCACACAACAGGCACACAATCACACACACAAACTTCATGTGTGTTGTATGGACCTCCCCCCCTGCACCAACTCTCTCCAGCTAACGGTAACCACACAGACATGATATGATGATCATGTACCAACAACACCAACACCCTTCTTCTTCTTCTTCTCTCTTCATGTAGCTCAACCAAATCATCATCAAGACACGTACACGCACCAAGGATTTGCGTATGTGCGTGCGTTGATGCAGGAGATACGCTATGGTTTTGGTACCACACTTGCACGCAGCGGCCATGCCTCATGCTTCTGTGCTCCGCTCGAGGCGGTTGTGTGTTTTGGTGGTTGGCCGCCGAGCGAGATGTTGGCGCGTGTGATGGAGCACGAAGGAGATGCGTGCCCGCTCTACGCCTTGACGATGGAGGAGGTTGTGCGTGGGATGGAGCGCGTTGATCGCAACGTGCGGCACAAGGCGAAGCCGATGGAGGCCGCATTAACGCCACAACGGCTTCAGCGGCTGAAGCGTTTGTGCAGGGATGATGCGGATGCGTTGGCCACGATGGATGATGATGATGATGATGATAATCATGATGATGTTGGTGAGTGGCCCAACCTGCGACGCCGATCGTCACAGGCCTCGTCGAGCACATCGGCCTCCACCACCATCTCCTCCTCTAGCGATGGCAGTGCGTTTCAGTTTAGCAGAAACATTGATGATGATGATGGCTCCACGACGGAGAGAGACATGGAGATGCCCGATGGCACCACCATTGCCTTGCCAACGCCACAGGTGGAGATGTTGGGGGATCATCATGCTTTCACAGATGCTGCACGAAGTGATGTGGAGCTCAGCAGCAGCATCGGCGCGCGTAGCTTTTTCCCCTTTGACCAACCCGCCGAAGAAGCGCATCTCCTTCACGATGCGGTTGAGGTGCCTGGCAAATACAACACACGCACGTTGCAGTGGTCGCGCATCATCCACGCCACCTCCGTCGTTCCGCGCTCACGTCATGGCCATCATCTCGTGTGTTGTGGCAGCACGTTGTGGTTGATGGGTGGGCGGTACTGGGCGCATGGAGACATCATCGCACGCAGTGACTATAGCTTCCGCATTGATGCGAAGGAGTGGGAGCAGATCCCAACCATCTTCCCGCCACGCTTTTGTGCGAGCCAGGCAATCAGCAATGCGCTACCAACCAACTCTCGCCATCATCTTCACACAACAACAACAACATCATCATCATCATCACGTGAGAGGAGGTCTGTCTCTGTGGGTGCAGTGGTGTACCAGTTTGGTGGCTCGGATGAGCTTGGCAAGCTCACCAACACCCTTCATTGCGTGTGGCTGCCAACACGCCAACGTGCGGAGCTGCCGCAGTGTGGCGCCACGCCACGACCTCAATTCAAGGGCCTTCTTATCTGCGACGTGCAACGTGAAGTATTCCCGCCATCACCTTCCAACAACACAAGAGATGATGATGTTGCTGATGATGATGATAATGTTGTGCTTGGCCGTTTGTTCTACGTTGATGGGTTCCAGGATGGCCGACCGATGGCTCCCGCGCTGCGTATTTACAACCTCTCCACCCACGTGTGGGTGAAGGTATGTACCGCGCCAGATCTTGTTCGTAGCCAACTATCATGCATCCAGTACATTCCTGTGAGTGAAGAGGATGTACGTGGCACAACAACAACAACAACAACAACAGCAACATCATCATCATCATCACCTCCACCTGGAGCTACGCGGTTGCGGCGCTTTGAGATGATGTGTGGGATGCCCGCACGTCGCCGCCAGCAACTTCGTTCGCGTCTGTGCGTCAGCTACGACGTGGAGATGAGCTCCTTTGATTTTCATCATGCGCTGCCGGTACCTGGGCTCACCGCACACACAACCGTGTTGATGAGCAACACGATGATGATGAATGTGTTTCCATGCCCCAAACGTTTTCCGTGGCTGCATCGCTTGATGAAAACGTACCACATCACCGCGCTGTGCTACGGTGGCAACGAGGATCTCCACGGCTTTGAACAAAACAATCTTGGCAATCCTGTTGGTTGGTTGTACGCCCTCGCACCGCGCTCCATCTCGCTGAGTGAGACGGTGAAGGTGGCCATTGAGAAGCGCAGATTCCCCTACAAGTTGCTGCCAAACACACGCGATGAATTGCTGGATGAGCTCTTTTGATGATGATGATGATGATGATGATGGTACAGCATCTCATCATTCAGTGTGGTACTCATGCACTTCATCCACCTCCCCCAACACGCCACATATATTCTGTGTGTGTGTGTGAAGGGTTATTGCGTAGCTCAACGCTCGTGCCGTGTTTGCTGTTATAAGGCCAGTGTAGGTTGGTGCTTCGTTGATGGGGTAGCAGATTAACCCCCTACACTGGATCGTTGCAACATACGCGCACACAAAAACAACATCATCATCTTCATCGTACCCATCATCATCACCATCATGTCTCAAGACAGTTCCATGAAATTCTAAATCACAACATCCTTCACTCACCTCTCCATCATCATCATCTTCAGTTAAACAACTTCGTACATCTTTTTTTTGTGGCCCGCTGACACGTTTCGTGTGTTCCTCGTATTCTCTCATTTTTCTTCTCTTCCTGATTGAGATATACCCCACATTGGCTACGAGCAACCAACACACGCCGACTTATCTTCACGTACCCTGCGTGAGCTGCTCCCACCTCTCTCCGCACAACAACAACCACACAATACACGCACGAAGAAAACCGCCATCCGCGTAGCAGCAAACTTAATCTAGAAGCAACACAAACACAACTCCCCCACCCCGCCATCATCGTTCATCATCATCATCATCATCATCCGCACACGTTCAGCATGACGACGGAATCATCGCACCTCCTCCCTGCCGTTGGTGGAGGAAACCCGCTGACCTACGATAGTGCGCCAGCCTCCGTGGAGTTGATGCACGGCTCGCCCATCAATGATCCCGAAGTACAGCACCGACGCAACAAGGAACGCAAGGTGCTCCTCGCCGCCCTCATTTTTTGTTTCATCTTCATGATTGTTGAGCTCGCCGCTGGTGTTCTCGCGCACTCACTCGCCCTTCTCACCGATGCGATTCACCTCATGACGGATGTTGGCAGCTACGCCCTGAGCATCGCCGCCCTCGCCGCTGCCGGCAAGACGGCGTGTGGCAAGTTCAATTACGGCTGGCATCGCGCGGAGGTGATTGGCACGCTCCTCTCCGTCTTCTCCATTTGGGCCTTGGTTCTTTGGATCATCATGGAGGCATGCTACCGCACCTTTGATATTATTCAGTGCAGCCGTGTTCCTGGCAAGGTGCAAGCGGGCGGGATGGCGGGGCCGCTGGTGGGTGATGAAGCACACGCCGCACTCCTGCGCGCAGAGGATGGACGTCAGTGCCGTATGATTGAGTCGCGCATGATTGTTGGCGTTGGTTTTCTTGGCATGTTGGTTAACGTTATTTGCGCGAGCATTCTATACTTTGGAGGATCGCACGGCCACAGCCACTTTGGCGGATCGGCGCACGGCCACTCTCACGGCGGCCATGATGAGGGTGAAGATCATCACGATCATGCTCACGAACACGGCCACGATCACGATCACGATCACGGCCACAGCCACGGCCACGACGACGATGAGGATGATGATGGCCACCACGATCATCATGCTCACGATCATGGCCACGATCATGGTCATGGCGAAGCAACGAAGAAGAAGAAGAAGACGGGTTTCGCCGTGAATGCCGCGCTTCTCCACGCCTTGGGTGATTGCGTGCAGAGTGTTGGTGTAATTCTCGCTGGTTTGGTGATTTATGGCGCCAACATGTACCTCTACGGCGTGCATTCGTACAAGTACTCCATTGCAAATCTGGCCGACCCACTGTGCTCCATCATGTTCGCGCTCATCACGCTCAACATGACGAAGAACCTCTCCGTCAACCTCCTCAGCATCTTGATGGAGAGCACACCAACCAACGTAAATTTTGATGCCGTTGGGACAGCGTTGCGCGAGCTCAAGGGCGTGAGCAGCGTGCATGACCTGCACGTGTGGTCGCTGAGCGCCGATTACGTGGCGCTATCGGTACATTTGGTGGCGGATGATGCGGAAGGAACGGTGCTGCACGATGCCAAGGAGGTCTGCCGGCGTTTTGGCATTGACCACACCACCATCCAGGTGGACGCCGTTGAGGATGGCACGAGTAAGTGTGTCGGAAGCTGCGCATCGCCGAGTGATTGTTCTCAGGGCGGGCATCGCCACTAACATCATCATCATCAACGACATCATCATCGTTTCTCTGTTTGTGTGTGTGGATGTGCGCGTGTGTGTTGTACGACACAGACACAGACACACACTACTTGAGAAACAGGTGCCTAAATATAGAGATGCACGCACACACACGAACAACATTTTATAACATGTGCGCAGATGATTCTCACTCATGCATCACTTCCTTCTTCTTCCACGCACACACGAACACGGCCAAAATCAGATCGTTCATTTTTTTTTTTCTAAATTCCAATTTTTTTTTTTGGAGGACGTCGTATATAATGCCATGCCTCCGTGTTTGGCCATATCGACGCGTCTTTTCTTGTTGTTGTTCTTGTTGTTGTTGTTGTTGTTGTTGTTGTTGTTGTTGTTGTTGTTGTCGTTATGTTTTTTTTTTGTTGTTTTTCATCTGCGCTCGGTGAGTTGGTTGATGGAGCTGACGTGGTATTGCTCCTCCACATCTCCTGCTGTTGCACTAATACCAACTATTGTGTTCTGCCACGAAAAAAAAGAAGAAGAAGAATGCCATGCAGCATCTCTGGAGCAGAGAGTACGTGTGCGTGTATATGTGTGTGTGTGTGTGCAGCGAGGTACGTACGCACACGCATACGCACTGCGTGCGTGGGGAGGTGCTACCTGCTGAAACGTTGATGATGAAGTGGAGATGCCTACATGCCACGTGGTGCTTGAATCTATTTGCTGTTGGGATCATTCATCTGTGTTCTTCTTCGTTTGGCGCGTTGCCGTTGCGATGATGGGAACCCGCACGAGGGGATGTTTCAGTGATGGCCATCCAACGAATTCTGTGCTTCATCCACCATCATCATCCTTTGGTCCTTCTCATCTCTTCTTGTTGGCGCACATACATCATAGGCCCTTACACATCTCTAGCCATGCAATGGCAACACACGTTGTTGCACGAATATCGTGATTGTGGCGTTGATGTAGGAGGATACCATCTTCGCCAATGACAAATCTGCTTCATCACCAACACACATACACACACACACACAAACTGCAGCAACTTTGGATCTTTGTGTTCTACACCAACACAACGCTGATTTTCATCTTCATCATCATCAATCTTGTTTCATGTTTCGTAGTGTTGCGTGCATGGATCACTCAACCACACACAGCTCCGCACGCGTTGGCTTCTTTGGATGCGATCATGTTGCTGCTGGTGAAGATGCTCCTCCGAACACCGCACGTCGAGAGGTTGTATCAGACCTCATTCGCAGATATGCACTGCCGCACGCCACTCTTCCTCCATGGGTGTGGTGGCCATCACAACAACAAGATCAGCGAGCATGGCTGACGATGGCGGAGTTGGCGGCCTTTCACGATATGGAGTACCTCGAGTACCTCCGCGATCGTGAAGACCAAACGGAGATGATCAACGTGGATGATGGTGATGCCGTGCCACACAAGCGTCAGCGTCTTGAGGAGGAGATGGAGCTACGTCCCATGGATGAAGATGCCAGCTTTGGCTTAGTTGGCGATGCTCGCCCGTACGTTGGCATGTGGCGCACCGCCAACACCATTGTTGCAAATACGATGGAGGCAGCCAAGTGGTTGCTGAAGCCCTCTTCTTCTCACACAATTGATGATCATGATGATGTATTCGCGGTGGCACTGCAGCCCTTTGGTGGCCGCCATCATGCTCATCGCGATGCTGCGAGCGGTTTTTGCTACCTCAACGACGTTGTTGTTGCCGCTCTCCATCTCCGCCAACATTTTGCACTCCGCCATCAACGCGTGCTGATCATTGATTTAGATGCGCATCATGGCGATGGCACACAAGAAGCCTTCTTCTTTGATGCACGTGTTGCCGCAATGTCCGTACATGGATATGATGTTGGCATCTTCCCTGGCACAGGAGGCGTGGATGAGCGTGGCGGCGGTGTTGGTCGTGGCACAACATACAACGTGCCACTTCCCCCTGGCGCTACCGATGCACTCTTCGTACCTCATGTACGAAGGGTGTTGCGAGAGTTGTTGTGTTATGATGATGATGATGCACGTGCGATGAAAGAGAACTCATTTGGTGCCATTATCCTTGTGTGTGGTTCCGATGGCCTCCAGGGAGATCCGCTCGGCAACCTGAACTACTCCATCGCGGGCATGCAGATGATTGTGCGCGAGCTGCTTGTTGTGGCAGCAACACGCAAGATGAAGGTGCTCATCCTCGGTGCTGGTGGCTATGTGGAGGCATCAACGGCACGTTTGTGGGCGGTTGTGGCCAAGGATGTGGTGAGTTGTGTGCGTGCCGTGAGGGATGGCGGCAGCATCACCGACGTGTTTGCGCATGAAGATGATGAGATGGATGCATATGTGCCAGATGATTGCGCCTACTTTGATCTCTACGCACCGACGTACACGATGGCGGAGCTCCCGCCAGCACGTGTTGCCAAGGTTGCAGAACTCCCACATGATTGGCCACGACTGGAGCTGAGTGATGATGATGATGGTGATGATGATGATTGATGTTGCAGATACACCCACAATCTATACCACTTCAACACATGTACTGCCCATGCTGCCATCATCATCATGACGCACTCATCATTCTCTTCTTCATTGTTTCGTAGCGCGTACCAATGCCTCCACGACCTCGGCTGCGGCCCATCTCCATCAGCTTTGACGCCCAAGACACGTTGGTGCGTGTCGTGAATGGCGTAGAGCATCAATACCGCCAATCGTTGCTTGACGTGCTGCATCGCAGGGGCATCTCCAGCGATGCGATGAGGTTTTCACACGCACGCGTGAAGGCGGCCATTGTGGCGGGCATGACGGAGGTGGTGCGCGCCGATCGCGCCGTTTTTGCTGAGCGCGAAGCGGCCAGACGCGGATGTTGTGCGGATGATGTTGATGTGCATGAGATGCCACTTGGTGGGCGTGATCGGCATTCCACGGAGCACTTTTGGTCTCGTGCGTTGATGCAAACCTTCGCACACGCGCCGCTCTACGATGAGTGTGCGCCGCATGTACGTGATGCGATGAGGTTGCTGATGCGCGATGAGGATGCGTGGTCTGAATTCACGCGCGAGATTATTTTTGAGAGATTTGGCACACGTCGGGTGTGGGAGTGGATGCCGGCAAGCTTGAATGCCCTGCGAGAGCTGCGCGCATGGAACATTGGCCAGATTGAGCGTGCGGCAACAGCAACAACAACAACAACAACAACAACGGCTGATGAAGACGTTTGCGGAGAGGTGATTGCCGTTCTCGCACAACCTCCCGTCATTGTTACGAACAATGATGCGCGCATCCGACGTGTCGTGGAGGAGCTGTTGCAGGATGCCCCACGTTCTGCTGCATGCAGCAACACACTCAGTGCTCCTACACCATCATCAGCAACAACAACATCATCAACGCACGCGGATGCACTCATTGGTGGAGTTATCACCTGCTACGACGTACCACTCGTGAAGCCGTCCCCGCTTGGCATCCTGGCCTGCGCACGTGCTGCACAACTGGATGATTCAGAATTGTGTTTTCATCTCCACGTGGGTGATGCGCGTGAGGATCATGTTGCGAGCACACGTGCGGGATGCCGTTTTCTGCGCTGCGATCCGATGCGCGGCGTGGAGTGGGAGCATCTCCGCGACGCCATCGCATCAATGGAGCATGCAATGATGATGGAGCATGCGAAGAGGTGCTGAAGTGTTGCTGTGTGCGTGTGTATGTTATCCCATCTCTAATGAAACGAAACAAACTGTTGTTGTTGTTGTTGTGCTTCACGACGGCATTCATGCTCCTTCTTCTTCTTGTGTTATTGTTGGCGTGTGTGTGTGTATGTAGCAATCATGATTCCGCGGCAGCTGGACTTGGTGCCAGCCATCAGCCGCCCATCCTTCATCTCATCAGCTCCAACACGGCCAGTTCAGCCACCAACAGCTGTGCGGCGTACTCACTACGCACTCTGCTCCACGTCGGATGATGGATCATCATCAACGTACCGCCTCTTCACTGTGGAAGCGTCTGTGGTACCGCCAATGGAGCTACGCCAAATCACGCAAACCGAGGCTCAATCCGCAGCAACACACGACGATGACGTTGATGATGATGAGCGCCATTCTGAAAATGGAGGTGCGGATTCAATCAAGGCCGTTGCACCAACAACAACAATGGCTGCACAAGGAAGGCGTCGTCGGCCACGATCGCAATCATCACGGCAATTCTTCGTTTCTCCATCGAGTGGCGCACAATTCGCGGCGGTGGCGGTGCAGGAGTTCGAGCCACTTGCGTGCATCATTGTACGTACAACAACATCATCAACAACAACAACATCATCATCTTCCGTGAGTGCGGATGCATCGCACACAATGTTGTGTGCCACGCGGGTGGCTTCGATGCCACTCGCTGAGCTCCATCCAATGGAGGTGAGGCATGATGATGATGAATCTGTGCCTGAGCAGTGGAGGTCGTTGGCGAGCGCGCGCAGTCGTCGGGCGTTGCGACAGGAGTGGCGCACGATGGATGAGCTCGATCAAGTCAGCGGCGGGAGCCGGTGGGAGATGGAGGAGGCGGAGGTGGAAACACACGAGCGCAACGCCAAAGTACCACGTCGCGAGGTGGCGGAGGAGGTGCGCGCATCAACACGCACAACAACATCTAAATCTGCCACAACAACAGCAACCACATCCACTAATCAGAAACATGGAGATACAACAACAACAACAACAACAACAGCATCTACTCATACTCCGGCAACTCATACCACAAAAGATGTGGTGGCTGCGGAAGACATGAGTTTGGATGCCATCGCCACCAAAGTTATCGCCGACTTGGTGGCACATGACAAGACGGAGGCCTCAACGAAGGAGCTTGATAAGATCATTCTGAAGCAGCTTCCAACGTTTTCAGCGGTGGCAGAGAAGATGAAGGTGCCACACACACGTGCCGAGGCGATGAGCTGGTTCCGGGAGATGCAGGCGGCGTTGCGTTCGTGGTTGGAGGAGCAGTGCTACGACGTGGATCCTGCCGGAGTCGTGCATTTTGGCGGATGATGATGATGATGATGATACCTCACAACAACAAGAACAACAACAACAACAACATGCTTGTGTGCGTGTGTGTGCTCCACACAGACATACATTCTGTGCAACTGTACAGTATATATACTGTGAAACACCTTCACTCCCACCATCTTCTGCCACACACTAGTCATTTCAGCTCGCTCACTTGTTGTTGGGTGGGCGCACACACAAGCAAAATAAAGAAAGAAAATAATTTAGTTGCGTTTGACGATGCTGACGCGCGCATCGTCGTCTTCAGAGACATCGATAGATGGTGCCATGCCATACTCCGCCACCGCACCAACAGCCATTGCTCGTAATCGCCAATCACCACAAACACAAACACAACAACAACAACTTTCTGACGTATGCGTGATGCAGGATGAGCCCATGGCAACCAACTTGGATGCACGGCCATCCATCCTCGGCAACCGCTCTCTTCTCGCACGTGGAGCTACACAATCATGGCACGAAGGAGATACCCCCTCACCCGATACTCACCACAAACCACCACCACCACCACAACAACAACAACACTATGCTGCACGTACTCCCTACTCCATCAATGTGCATATCACCCACGACACGAAGGAGTCTGAAGAGCTCCTCGATGTACGTGAGGTGGCACGCCTCTACTCCCAACAAGAAGCAGCCCTCCGCACACTTCGTGGCAACATGGATTATCTCACCGTGCCAGACTGGGTGCGCCTACACCCGCAGCTGGGCTCCTACTTGGCTGAGATGCTCGGCACCTTTGCGTGGGTTCTTGTTGTGGCACTCACGAGCATGAATAACGACAGCATCTTTGACAACCCCAACAACAATGGTGACATGACGTCCATCCCGATTGGCTTCATGTTGGCAGCCATGGTGCTGTGCTTCAGCTACATCTCCGGGGCTCATCTGAACCCCGCCATCTCCTTCACCTACTTCTTGTTGCGGCAGCAAACGCTGGGCCAGTGCGTGGCGTACATGATTTGCCAATTGGCCGGCGCACTCGCTGCGGGCTTGTGTGCGATGCTCATCCAAGCAGATAGTGAGATCTTCGTGCCATCGGTACAGAACAGCCTCGTCTCAACGGGGTTGGCGGCGGAGCTCGTCTTCACCTTCGCGCTGACGATTGTCGTTGCCAACGTTGGCGATGTGGCGGGATTTCAGGGCATTGCGATTGGCATGGCCATGACGGCAGGCTCGGCCAGTGTGGCGCAGCTCTCGGGAGGTGCCTTTAATCCTGCCGGTGCAACAGGTTTGCAGCTCGCACGTTGTTTTTCTGGAAGTTGCGAAGATTTGGCACACTTTTGGGTGTACTGGGTGGCTCCTCTCAGTGGTGCGGCGATTGCGGCGCTCTTGTACTCGCAGATGTACCAACCCCCGCCCGTTCTTCGCATGCCCTTTCAGGATGTTGATGTGGAGCACGTGATGGTTGATCATCATCATCATGGGTTGGAGGCATCGTCGTCGTCGTCGTCGTCATCGGCGGCGTCAGTGGTGATGAAGGATACCTCTGCCGCAGATGTGCAAGAGATGCAGCCAAGCTCAGCGGCGGTGGAGCCCGTCGTGGATGTGGCGCATGAAGAGATCCATCTCCAGCGAGAGGAGCGTCCAAGAGATGAATTCGTGTGATGATGATGATGATGATGGTAGTTGCTATCGTTGCATTCTTTGAAAAAGTTGGAGATGCCTCGCACACACACGCACACAAAACACAAGAACATCTTGGATATCCTGATGCTCACATTCACGCATTTTCATTCTCTGTTTCATGTACACTAGCGATTAAAGAGGTTGGGGGTGGAGCTCATCTTCACACACAACCACAACCACAACAACAAACACAACAACAACACGTACGCACCCACAACTTAGTAGTGATGTCGCGACGTCGAGGGGGTGCGCTGCGTCTGCCCACCATCACCACCGCCCAAGCGCGGTATCTCTGCGAGGGCCTCGGCACCTTCATTCTCGTCATGACGTTTTTCTTGGCGGAGGTGCATTGTGGGCTGATGGCCATCAACGGTGGCACACGAACACGCAATTTGGCACCCATGGCCGAGGGCTTCATGCTCTGCTCCCTCGTGTGCATGTTCGCCTACATTTCTGGCGCACACTTTAATCCCGCCGTCACCTTCGCGGCGGTGTTGGTGCAGGGCATCCGCGTGGAGGAGGCGGTGATGTACTGGCTGATGCAGGTTGTGTGTGGCTTTGCTGGCGCCATGTTTGGCTTTCTGGTATCTGGAATAGATCGCAATCTTCCTGCTCCACAGGTGCATCGCAACACCGCCGAGTACCTCTTCTCTGCCTGTGTGTCGGAGGCCGTCTTCACGATGATTCTCGTTTCTGTTGTGCTCCACGTGGCCTACTCACCACAAAAAAACCACAGCTATCATGGTCTCGCCGTTGGCATGGTGCTCCTCGCGATTGAGTACGCCGTCGGTGGTGTGGCGGGAGGTGCCTTCAATCCCGCACTCGCCACGGGCCTCCTCATCACCAAATTCATCACCGGCGGCTACTTCACGCCGCTGTTGCATCTCTGGATATACTGGGGCGCGCCGATTGTTGGGGCGTTTGCGGCGGCGGTGCTCTTCAAAATGACGTACCCGCCACCAACGGAGGCGGTGGAGGAGGAGCAGCGCAACGTGCGGCTTGCCAAGGATCTCTACAGCACCAACTGAGCGAAGCGCTCTGGATGCTTTGGGGGGGTTGATGGATTCATGCTATTGTTGCATATTCGGAATCCATTTAGCACACGCACACACACTTTGCGAACACACAACACGCACACACGCACACCTGCTTGACGTTGTACGTACATCCATGAAGGAAATGATGCTTCCCACTTAATCTATGTTTTTGTTGTTCTCTTCCGACATCATCTTCCGTCTGTAGGAGCAGTGTGTGTAGGTGCATCAGTCACACACTCGTACGTACGTACCTCCATTTGGCGTAGATTGTGTGTGTGTGTGTGTGGCCATGGGATGACGTTCCGCCATCCATCGTGCGAGGATCATCACACACGTACCAACGCCCAACGTAGTCATGCGCCACGAATTGCAACGGCATGGAAACGTACTAACCCTCTCTCAGTGCTTCAGCAGCACACATCATCATCCTCGTCCTCATCATGTCGCGCACAGACGACGAGCATGACGATGGATGATGAGGGCTCTTTCATGCACCGTCTCGCTGCTGGCGAAAATGCGGAATCTCTCGTCCGACGTTTGTGGAGGCAGGCAGGGAGCCCCTTCGCCAATGTATCGCCAACCACTAGTGCTGCACCATCATCATCATCTTCACCATCATTATCATCATCATGTGCATCCTCCACATCTTCATTGGTGCCTCCGGCCGCCGTGGCAGCTGCCCTTGTGTTCGCATCGGTGGAGGATGGGGCGGCATTGGATTGCGCGACGCGTTTGTTTCTTGCCGAGGCCATCGCTGGCCGATGCACCACAACCGCCGCCACACGTGCGCTGCTCCACGAAAGCACCACAACAAGCCTCGCTTATCATCATCTTCGGAGCGGTGATGACGCCTCATCGTGGAAGACGGGCATGTGGCTGCTGCATCAGGTTCCTCCATCACCGGCGACCTTGGCGGCGAGCATTGCGGGATACGCACGGGTTGGGGCGTGGCAGCATGCGTTGCGCAGCTTGATGCATATCCCAACCTCAGCCTGGACGGAGATGGATGTGGCGGGTGTCATTCGCTCCATCTACCGTGCCAACCTACATCCAACAAGAGATGCCGCTGCTGTGCCACACACACGCAACATACATGAAGGCCTTCCACTGGAGCTGCTCCGCATGGCACAACATCATCACGTATCGTGGAGCTCGCCATCCGCCCTTAATGATGCGCTGGGCATCCTTGCTAGCCGCCCACATCAGTGGAGGGATGCCTGTGAGATGCTTCACTTGTGTTTGCCCCATCTCTCCTGCAGTACCACGAAAGCGAAAGAGGATGATGTTGCTGTAAATGATGTTGGTGGATCGGTATGTGGTATGCGCCCAAACCCAGTGACGGTGTACCAGTGTGGTCGCGCACTACGCGCCGCACCGTGGAGTGTTGCGCTGGCTCATGTTTCTTCACTGGCTTCACGGTGCTCTCAGGCGGAGCTGTGCGCCGATGGACGTGCCGTGGAGGTGATGCTGCGTACATGTATGCGTGGCCGCAGTTGGGCTACGGCACTGCAGCTGCTGCGGCACGCCCGTGTTGCTGCGTGTGCCCAGCAGGGTGGCGGGCCTCCTCTCTTCAAGCCGGCATTGTGGCTGGCGCTCATTCACTTCCTGAGCCAACACCAACCCTCCCGTCCTGCAGCCACCTCAATGCTTCAGCATGGATCTGCATCTAAGCACTACAGCTCCAACACTATCTCCCGTGCGCACAACACCTTGTTGCAACATGCCACAACCGTGAAGGAGGCGGAGGGCCATCTTCATGAGCTGAAGCAACACGCACAGGATGGGGATGTGCCGTTGGTGGCGATGGAGAATGAGAGCTATGCGCACTTGGCCACTCTCTACGCCAAGGAGAGCATGTGGTGCCAGGCGTTGAGCACATTGCAGCTCCTCATCGCCGAGGATCCTCGTCGCCGGCTGTACCTCCCCACGGCACAGCTGCATGATGCTGTGCAGTACGCCATCGCCAGTGCCCCGCCGCCTGGCGCGACGTGGGAGGTGTCAGTGCGCCTCTTCACGGAGATGTGCTCCACCCACCAGGTGCCTCTCTCTGAGGTGGCCTTTCAGTCTGCCATTCGCCATTGCTTGGCGCAAGGGGCGGAGGAGGCGGCTCAGGCGCTCTTTGGCTTCGTTATTGCCAAGGGGGTGCAGTGAGGCTCCCTCCCCCCTTCTCACACACAGGGCAATGATGAAGCAGGGCACCAAACCTCTTCTGCGTAAGAGAGCACATCACGCCTCTCTCTTGGCCATGCTGCATGATTCATGTGTTGCCATGCAATACGCCCCCAATACATCATCCATCTCACTTCTTTTTGCTTTTTTTCTGGCACTCCTGATTATAGATTCCGCACCGACTGGATCGAGAGCATCCGACATCAGTGAATCTTCAGGGCAACACCGCCTTTTGCATCGTTTGTAGTGATGAGCTTTGGAGTACCAACCACTGGCTTTCCGGGCGCACCCGCAGGATTTGGAGCTGCACCCGGAGCAGCGCCAGCAGGGTTCGGAGCTGCACCTGCAGCACCTGGCTTTGGCGCAGCACCTGCGGCAGCCGGCTTTGGAGCTGCACCTGCGGCACCTGGCTTCGGAACAGCACCAGCAGCACCTGCAGCAGCTGGCTTTGGAGCTGCACCAGCAGCACCTGGCTTCGGAGCAGCACCAGCAGCAGCTGGCTTTGGAGCTGCACCTGCAGCAGCCGGCTTTGGCGCAGCACCTGCAGCAGCCGGCTTTGGCGCAGCACCAACAGCACCTGCAACCGCCGGCTTTGGCGCAGCGCCAGCAGCACCTGCAGCAGCTGGCTTCGGAGCAGCACCAGCAGCACCTGCAGCAGCCGGCTTTGGAGCTGCACCAGCAGCACCTGGCTTCGGAGCAGCACCAGCAGCACCTGCAACCGCCGGCTTTGGCGCAGCACCAGCAGCACCTGCAGCAGCTGGCTTCGGAGCAGCACCAGCGGCGCCAGCAACTACTCCAGCAAAGGCTCCAGGCTTTGGCGCGGCACCAACAGCTGCAGCACCACCAGCTTTTGGTGCGCCAGCAACAACCCCGGCAAAGGCCCCTGCTGGCTTCGGAGCTGCTCCGGCTGCAGCAACGCCAGCAGCAGCACCGGCCTTTGGTGCGCCGGCATCAGCGCCTGCGAAGGCTCCCGCAGGCTTTGGCGCACCGGCAACTACTCCAGCAAAGGCACCTGCAGGCTTTGGTGCCGCACCAGCTGCCGCAACACCTGCAGCAGCACCAGCCTTTGGAGCTCCAGCATCAGCCGCTGCTGCTCCGGCGGCCGCTCCAGCATTTGGTGCACCGGCAATCACGCCTGCAGCCCCTACAGCTGGCTTTGGTGCTCCAGCAGCTACTCCAGCCAAGGCCCCTGCTGGCTTCGGAGCTGCTCCGGCTGCAGCAACGCCAGCAGCAGCACCGGCCTTTGGAGCTCCAGCCGCCACAACAATTCCGGCTCCTGCAGGCTTTGGCGCGCCAGCTGCAGCCGTAGCCTCCACCAGTACCAACGCCGCTGGCGAAACGCCGTCGCAGGAATTCACTGGGAAGACGTTGGCCGTTGTTCTTGGTAAGTTTGATAAGGCCTTCGCGGAGGGCAGCAAGCAGTTTTCGGAGCTCTCCAAGCAGGTGCTCGTGCGTGATCGGCAGGTGGTGGAGCGTGGGGAAGACATTGTGGCGGTACAGGCTCGCATCAAGGATGCTCTCTCTGCCGCCAAGGCCACGGCAGCCTCACTGAAGGAGGCGAAGGAGCGGCAGGCGAGCATGGCTCGGCTCCTCCAGGAGATGGAGGAGGCGGTGCAGCCGCACTATGCCAAGATGGAGGCCAACATGGCCGCTGATGATAAGCGCCGTCGCAGTGCCTATGAGAATGTGTTGGCCCTCTTTGATGCTGTGCAGTCGCTGCAGCAGAGGACGATGCACGCGGTAGAAGGCCACAACCGCTGCCGAGATGAGGTTAAATCCGTCAGTGAGCTGGAGAGCCTCGTGAATCTGGCGGATAGCCAATGCTGGGCCCTGAATACCTGCGCCTCTGTAGCCCGCAATCTAGAAGAGGAGCTAGACAGACTCCTCGGGCCATCCTAAGCGTTCGTGGGAGCTCTTCATTTGATGGCCGAACACACACAAACACACACACACACACACACTCTCGCTGCGCATTGCAGTTGATGTGTGTTTGGAATGGTGAAGATGCATTCCCGCGTACAGACACACATAATGTGATGGCAACCACAACCAGAAATGATGCTCGTACACCTGCGCACCTGTGTGGTAACCTAACAACATTCATGTCTCCAACTCAATCTTTTTGCTTCTATACTACAACATCATTTGTACCAAGGAAAAACAAGCAATCGTTGTTCAACCACACCCGTGCACGTTCAAAAAAAAAAGAACCGGCTTTTGCACTTAAGGTTCGGCCAACACGCTAAATACACAACGCACATACCCACAATCTAAAGCTTCGCCACCTTCTCATCACACGCAGACATGGCCAAGGTTCTTGCATTTGCTGCTGCCTCCGCCCTCGGTGCGGCCTTCAACTCCCTCTCCTTCAGCCAGGAGAAGGTGGCCGAATGCCGTGCCAAGAAGAATGAGGTCTTTACAACCAAGTTCCAGCCTTTTGTGCTCGGTGAGGTGCTGAACCTGGCCGAGGACGTTGCCATCTTCCGCTTTCTCCTCAACGACCCCAACGATGAGTTCGATCTCGTTCCATGCAGTACGTTGCAGGCACACTTCAAGGAAGGCTCCAACATGGTGGATCAGCCCATGCGCTTTTACACGCCCATCACCGCCAACGGCACCAAGGGCTACTTTGATCTCCTTGTGAAGAAGCAGCGCCCCGGCCGCTTCACGGAGCACCTCTTCGCCATGGATGTCGGTGATAATCTCCTCTTCCGCGTTGTGCAGTACAAGCTCACATACAAGAAGAACCGCTGGACCGATGTTGGCCTCATTTGTGGCGGCACCGGCCTCTGCCCCATTCTGCAATTCATGAACGCCTCTCTCGCCACCCCGGGAGATACAACGAAGCTGAACCTCCTCTTTGCCAACCGCAGCGAGAACAAGATCCTCCTCAAGGGCATGTTGGATGAGAAGGCACGGCAGTACAAGGACCGTCTTCAGGTGTTTTATACAGTGGATCAGCTTGACGACGCCAACCTCATCACCAACCCGGTGTACCAGAAGGGCAAGCCACTGAAGGTGGATGTGGCCGCTCAGCCCGCCACGAGCCCTGATGGCAAGAAGTACTTCCACGGCTTCAAGGGCCACATTGACGTGCCTCTGATCCGGGCAACGATTCCCCCGCCCTCCGACTCTACTTTGGTGCTCGTTTGCGGGCCCGACCCAATGATGGCGAAGGTGGTGGGCGCGGCACCGATGGTGATGCGCGCCATGTCCGGCGGCCTCGCCTACCAACCCTCTGGCGCGGTGCTCAACAACGCCGCAGACGTGAGTGGCTACCTGGGCGATCTCGGCTACTTGAAGGAGATGGTGTACCGCTTCTAAGGATGGAGATGTTAAGGAACTCCTCTCCACGCGGAACGCTCCTCATCTCCTCTCAGAGATTGGCTGCATTTGTGGTCAGCCTTCATGCTGGCTTCGTGCATCATGAACGATACATTCATCATCATCATTGAGTACCGCCATCCGTCCATGTCCTCCCACAGCCATTCACCTCACCATACTAGGATGATGGCCATGACAAGATGTGGGTATCATGGAGTTGTTCTTGATGATGATGATGATGATGATGATGATCAACGCGTGAGTACACCGATTCCAGTAAATCGAAAAGAAAACACCAAAACGACCCTCCAAACGAAACCGATTATGATTCGCCTCTCGCACAAAAAAAAGTGGGGGCTATATTCAGGGGCCGCATTGTGTTGGCACATACACTCGCACACACGTACTGCCGCTGCCAATGTGGGCTCTACCACGGATCCTTCTATGAAAACCACGGGAGGATTGCTATTCTCTTTCACGCAGGGGCTGATGTTGCGGTCTGACTCGTGAAGGATCATCAACGCTGTATGTTGGTGGGGTTCTTCAGCTCCTCCATCCAAGTTGAGGAGCTACTTCCCTCTACACCATCATGATGTGTTGCACCTTTCATGGTTCAGGCCGCAGCGCGGATGCCGTTTGTTTCTTCTTCCATTGGCGCTCTCGCCCCCTGCGACCTGCGGATGCGCACCTGATTGACTACGTAGCCACAGATCCTCACTCTCTCTCTCACACACACGTACATACCCACGCCATTGAGGTAGCGCTCTCACGGTTTTTTCTTTGCTTTTTCGTTGTTGTTGTGTTTGTTGCTGATGGGCTACTCCTACACACCGACGAGGGGGGAGGTGTGCTAATCGTCATGCATGTGTGAGAGCTGCTCATCGCGCGTCTCCTCCTCTCTTTTTTTTTCTTTCAGCTTTTTTCTCTGGAGCCACACCGTTCCTTCAACAGTGGTGTCGATCACATCTACGCCAATACACTCCCATACACACACACACACACATCATTTTGGTTGTTATGTTCCTTGTGGGTTTCCGCTTTTTACGTTATGATGATGAAAACTTTTTAGCAATGTGTGTAGGCGCTTGTGTGGCACCACACCGTCGCAACTCTAGGAACCACGCCATGACCTCTGCCACGAACACCCTTTTTTCATTCCTGTTGTCTTGCCAAGGATGATGATGAGCACTCCTCATCTCTTCTTGCACCTTCAACATGGCTACTATGAGGGGGCATTGTCTGTAGGCTGGCAGTTTTTTTTTTCGAATAGTAGCATGCATCATCCATGAGCCCCAACCACAAGCTGGGGGAACCTAGAAATCTGTGCGGCGGTGAGATGATGGAAGATGGCGTTGGCGATTCTGCACGTACGGCTGCGCAAGTATGCCGGTGGCAACGGGCACTCCGTATGGATCTATGCGCCACGCCTTCTTTTCGTTTTCCCTCCCTCATTATCGATACTGAACGGAGCTCATGTCGTTGGTGCTCTTTTTTTCTGACCATGTTTTTTTTTCATGTGTGGCTGAATCAATCTCTTGGCTGATTTACTTGATGAAGGTGGGAGCACACCACCAATGATGTGGTTGGGATTGGCAGCTGACGGCATCAATACAAATCCGAGGTTGCTCCGCCACAATACAACAACGTGCCTACCTTTTTTTTCTTCTTCGCCCCCTTCTTTATGCTCTAGATCATTTCTAGATATGCGTGCTCATGCATCATCGGGGGTAGCTCAATCCTCCAGCAGGAACATCGCCGCACCGAAGCGTGCGCGCCAACCCGCTTCAGCTGCGACGCTCTTCTTCGTCTTCGCCTCACTCGCCGGCACCTGCGGGGCCCTCTCTGGTGTTGTTGGGAAGCTCGCGGTGGCTGCTTCTGGTGTACCAGAGCTCGTTGCTGCCGCCAGCAAATCATTTGGTCTCACGGGAGATGCAGCGGCCATGGTGACTGCCGCTGTTCCGTGGATCATGCGTGTGTTGCTCTTCGCCCTCAACGGCTTCTTGACGGTGCAGATGTGGCGCTTTCATCTCAAGGCGCTCTCGTTGGGTCCTACTCCTGTGTGCCAGGTTCTGAATACCGGAACCAACTTTGCGGTGAGTGCCCTGGCTGGCTTGATGGTCTTTGGGGAGAGCGTCAACTACACGTGGATGTGTGGCGCACTCTTCGTGGTGTTGGGCCTCGCACTCGTCGTGACGGACCCAAAGACGGCAGCCTCGCTTGGCTAGCCGATGAGAACCTGGGTGGCTTCTTATCATCCTCGAATCCCACACAACGTCCTGGGTGAGGGCTCATCACTGCCATTTTGCAACAAGTGGCCTGGTGCTTTCTGTGGTCTGAGACCTGAACTCATGTGCTGTTCTTCCTCTACCCTTCTTCATGTGTGCGTATGTGCTGCGTACGTAGTCCCACCGACTTCGGCACTGCCGTTTTCCTTCAAACACATTCGTTGTAGCCCACTTCCTCTCATAGAGACGGACTGAGGATTGTTGCGCACATACACCACAACACAACAACACCCAACACGAGATGCCACCAAGACGCCGCTCCACCAGCCGCAAGAGGCGCCAGAGTACGCCGAAGCGCGCACGCAGCACCAGTCAGCGCAACTCAACCCCCCAACGTGCCTCCACCACGGGCAGCAAAACCACAGCTGCACAGATGATGCAACCCCGAACGACCACATATGAGTGGGGTGGCCCCGTTGGCGGCATCTTTCTAGTGGTCTTCCTGCCTCTTCTTGTACTTGGTCTCAACAGTCTTTGCACGCCAACGAGCTGTGCCCCACGGGTGGAGAACCTTCTCCAGCTCCCCACACTCATTGAAACAATGGTGCGGGAGGCAATTCCTGCCCTGCCAAAGGCGGTTGCTCTGGAGGTGGCCTGGCTGCTCCTTCACGCCGTCTTCTCCATCCTCCCTATTGGCAAGTGTGTCAAGGGCCTGCCACTCCGCGATGGTACGACCCTCACGTACCGCATGAACGCCATTCATGCCTGTGTTCTCTCCCACGTACTGATCTTTGCCCTGCACTACACCGAGATTATTCGTTTGGAGCACCTCGCCGACCTCTATCCATCATTGATGCTGGGCAGCATCCTCATCTCCATCGTCTTCTCTGTGGCGCTCTACATCCTCTCCTTCCGCAGCCCTTCCGTCATGACCGCACTCGGCGGCAACTCAGGCAATCCGTTCTATGATTTTTGGATTGGCCGCGAGCTCAACCCCCGCACCGGCCCGCTCGACTGGAAGCTCATGTGCGAGCTCCGCCCTGGTCTCATTGGCTGGAGCGTGCTTAACTGGGCCTTCGTGGCCAAGGCGATGGCCTTGGGCAGCTGCACACCAAGTGTGGTGCTCGTGGCCCTCTTCGAGACGCTCTACGTCGTGGACGGCCTACTTTTGGAGGCGGGCAACCTCACCATGATGGATATTGTCACGGACGGATTCGGATACATGCTCTGCTTCGGCGACCTCACCTGGGTGCCCTTCATCTACACCCTTCAAACCAAGTATCTGGCCTACCACCCCGTACGTCTTCCGATTCCGGTGTTGCTTCTCTTTGTGTGCCTCATTCTTGGAGGCTACGCCCTCTTCCGTGGTGCCAACACGGAGAAGGACCGCTACCGCACAAACCCAAAAGACCCGCGTGTGCGCCACCTTCACGTCATGAAAACCTCCGCAGGGAAGTCTCTCATCGTCTCGGGCTACTGGGGCACATGCCGCCACCCAAACTATGTTGGTGATTGGCTCATGGCACTCGGCTGGGCATCCTTGACAGGCTTCAGCTCCCCGATTCCCTTCTTCCACCCCATCTACTTTGGCATCCTGCTGATGCACCGGCAACTGCGCGACGAGCAGCACATGCTGGAGAAGTACGGCAAGGAGGACTGGGAGGCCTTCTGCCACGTGGTACGCTACCGCCTCATCCCATACGTATACTAAATCGTACGTACAAGTACCTTTCCTCGCTTTTTTTTGTTGTTTGGATGAAGAAAAAACATCCAACATACATCAACACGTCATGATCACGTTCACGGGTGCTGAGACATCTTTTGTGGCACTTTCTTTGTCTTTTCACGAAAGGCACCACACCACCACTGCCCCTTTTGGTTCTTCTTCTCATCATTGTTGCATCCATATATAGCCACACGTAGCCTCACACAACACACAAACGTAGTGACTGAGGATGTCGTGGGTGCGGGTGGAGTCCTTCAAGGGCGTGCGCTTCTCGGCACCGTCCTTCAGCCAACCGCCCGAGCTCGAAGGCTTTGACCGCTTCTTTTGCAGCCCACACCGCATGCGCACCCTTCACTGCTTCCCACCCGTACGTCAGGCCTACCGCGGGGAGAATGAGGTCACGGTGATATTTGATCAGGTGGATTTTGGCGGACGTCTTGGCGAGGTGACGATCGCGGTCGGCGACTCGAGCCCCTCCGAGGCGGGCCTGAGTGTGCTCATGGATGCCGTCATTGCCGCCCTGCGCAGCACCAACGAGGCCGGTGTACGGGCCGTGTTGGATGGCCTCTGCACACTTCCCCCGACCGTGGAGGAACGCCATGCCATGACGACGGTGCTGGAGGAGGATGGCATCCCACGGCCACTCCCACTCAGCCATGCCGATACCAACTCAGCCCACTGCAGCGGAGAGCGTGGCAATCAGGAGTACATGCAGAAGATTCTATCCAACGCAAACGTTGCTCGATCCAATGGAAACAGCGGCGATCGCCGGCACAGCAGCTCCGCGGAGAGCATGAGCAACGGCTACTCCAGCACGTCGATGTTGGCCACTTCTCCCGCGCTGAGCTCACCCGACGTCCTCTCCCACGCCGAGGCACTCCGTCGCAAGGCGCTGCTGTACTTTGTGGCAGAGAATGTGGTGCCTCTCAGCCTGTTGAATTGCAACGTGCAGCTTGATCGGCGCAAATTGGCCACCAACACCTCCATCACCACACCAGGCGATGATCGCACCTTGGCTGGTAGCATGGATGCCACCTCCCTCGCCCCACCCCCACTCATTCCAACGGTTGTTGCTCATCGCTGCACCTCGCGACTCGAGAAGAGCGAGGTGCTAAATCGGCCACAATCTTTTTGGCGGCAGATTGCCGTGGATGCCTCCGACAGCGCCTCACGCCTCGTTCTCGCTCTCAACCGAACCTTGTGTGGTGCTTTTCCTGGCAATGATGAGCTCTTCTGCCGCACCATGTGGCGTACGGACAACCCCGAATGCAGTCTCGAGAACACACCGGTTGTGGCCGCCTTCTCCCCGAGCGGGTTGCTGCTCGCCTCCCCGCTCTTCACGACGGAGCTGGAGCACCGCGACCGCCTCATCATCTCCGCCATTGCCATTGATCGCCTTAGCCGGGCCGGATCACTCGTGGAGCAGGAGTCGCGGGCTGAGGATGAGCGCGGCCCTGCCTCCGCCCGTCTCGATGCCGAGCGGCGCAGCTGTGCCATCCTCTTCCTGCACCTCCCCTTCACAATTGGCGTGCAGGTCGTGGAGCTGAGCTTCATGACGGTGGGCGATTCACTCTGCCTCGTGACGGGCATCTCTCAGACCCTCCAACGCAGCCGTGGCCTCCACATCACCAACATTGCCGACCTCGTGCGCCAGAATTGCAGCTGCTTTTCATCCTTCAAGGACTCCGCGAGCTTTCGTTGCCCACTGGCCGCCAATCTCTCCTTCCAGAATGATTCTCTGGTGACCCCACTCGATCACGTCATCAACGTGTGCTGCAACTGCACACAACCGAGCTCACCACACTTCTTCAACTCCATCTTGGTGCTGACGGCGATGGAGGAGAACCTGGCAGATGATGTGGTGGGCAACAGCTCCCTCTTTGAGCAGCTTCTGCTCGGTGATCGAGACAAGTTTGCCGCCGATGATATTGTACGCAGCACACTACCAACAGAGCGCAAGAAGGCCAAGGGTCTGGCCAAGTTCCTCCAGTGCCTCCCCTTCTGCGGCCGCAACAGCACCAGCAGCTGGAAGAAGGCGTCGCAGAAGCTCTCCGCCATCCGCAAGAAGGTGCATCTCTTCTCGGATGAAAACACACTCGCCACACGCAGCCTTGATGGGGATGAGGTATCGTTGCCAAAGTATCAGCGTCAGCGGCGGCTCTCCGCAGTGACATCCATTCCGGTACATACCAGTTGGTGCTATGTGGCTGCCATTTACACACGCAGTGAGCTCGCCGCCTTCCGGCCGTTGGAGGGCCTCGGCGCCCACTCCATCTTTTGGCTCACGCGCTCCGTCGATGCCCTCGCTGGGGGGCCGTCAGCCAAGACGAAGGCGGCCAACCTGCCGTCTCTGCGTCTTGGCCAGTACGCCTTGAGCTTCTTCCGCCCTCAGCTGCAGGTTATCACCACAAGTTGCGCGGATGCCTCTATGGAGATTGTGCATAACCCCGTTCTCACCTTGACCATGAGCTCCACCTCACAGGGCGGCGGGCTTGGCAACACCACGCCCGCCCAAGCAACCACCACACCCGCTACAGGCGCATCTGCGGGAGCATCCTCCGCTCCGGCACCTGCCGATGCCGATGACGCCGCGGCGGAGGGCGGCGATGCCCCGCTCACGTTCCATGCCCAGGTTACGTTGTTGCCCGTGGAGCTGCTCGAGGAGGAGGTGTGCGCTCCCGCCACGGCAGATCGCACAACCGGCATGGATGCGGATGGCGGCAACGAAAGCATCGAAGACTCCGAGTCGGGCTTCGATGACGATGACAACGTTGCGGCCGTGGATTCGGCGGATATGCTCCTCACCACGTTCTTCCTTCGCTACCAACAAAAGATGCGGAGCTCAAAGCGCGCTCGACCACGAGCCGCTGGCGGGGCGGGGGCGGGGCCGTCCAACGCCTCCTTCTCCACGGAGCGCCGTGCCAGCCTCAGCTCCGCCTCTGCAGCCGTTATGGAAGACGAAAAGGCGGGAGCTACGGGGGGTACTGGCACCTCTTCTGGCAAGAACAAGGAAAAGAGCAAGGCACCGCAAAAGAAGGGTGTTATTAGCAGCATGGTGGGCTTTGGTGGGGATCAGGGTGAGAGCTACTCGTGGGTGACGATTGAGGAGATCATCAACCTCCACGGCTATCTTCTTGGGGATGAGGAGTGCATCGTGGCCTCTCTTCAACGGCGCAGCGCCGCCGTGGATAAGGCTAGCCGACCAAAGGATGGCACCCTCACGGAGCTGGAGAGCTCCCCGCAGGTGCGGAAGCTCTCGGAACAG